>CAVNYN010219287.1:0-47560 GCA_963692815.1 Nyctanthes arbor-tristis
CATAAAAGTTTTGGCATATGTAATTCTTCGAAAGTTTTTTGAAACTAAAGGCATTAATTTAGTTCACAGATTTGAACAGCTGCACATGTGATACATTTCATATGCTGTAATTAATACGACATTATGAGATCTAATGACATATAATTCAAAAACCGATATATGTGTTTTATGATGTCACAAATCATAAGAAGGTTACGGTACACCATAAGGTTAAGTTTTATTTTATCTTCAATAATTATTTATATATTGAGGTAGCCATGAGTTGAAAACTCCTCTTCCGTGTCAATCTTCAATGGATCTTGGTTTGCAAAAAGTGGTATTCATCTGATTATTTATTCGAAGTTTATATGCATGTTGCTTGATTTATGATATTATGATATTGTCTTGATCATCATATTCCTTATTGATTAATTATTTATCGTGATTTCATGGGGAACACGACCTTCAAAATCTATCAATAATTCTGAAGATGATTGTGATATAGATATTATCTTTTGTGGTTGATGAAAAATCGCAATTTATGTCTCATATTCTAGAAGAATATAATTGGCTTTAGAAAAGCCATATAAGGCATATGATTTGTTGTGATTCCTGAAGAAATACGATTTTACAATCCTTAATAGTCTTGAAGATTGTTAAGATTAATATGTTGTAATTCCTAAAAAACACAGCATGAATTCATCATATTCTAATTGAATATGCTGCTTTTGAAAAGCACATTATATGAGACTTAGATCTGTGTTGAAGAAAAACACAGTAAACAAATATTCCTGAGATCGGTCATATTACTTCTTATGGAGCAATAATCTCTTTTTATTTTTTGTTATATGCAAGATTTATTTGTTTATTATATTATTTACTTTTAGTTAATTATTTTAATTATATTAAATAAGTTATTGCTCTCGAAGTAGCACAACTAATTGTAATATTTTGGAGAATATTATATGCTCCTAAAGAACAATTTATAATAGATCTAAGAATCTAATTTATTTGTTAATTCAATATTCTTAAAGAATATTGATCTATTGCTCATAAAATAGCAATAACCCAAATTAATTCCAAAAGTATAATTTATTACGCTTCTCAAGTAGCATATGTTTTAATGACTATAGATATTAGTGATATGTGAAACAATACTCCTTGAAAGAGAGCATAAATATTCATATCTTGTTACTATTGAATTTATGACTTTACATGTCACAAAGTTACACAAATAGTCAATATCACTAAATTTTAGTTAGCTGCATGTGACATATCGACAATAATTATTTGTCGTAAGCTATTGATAATACTATAGTACATCTGACCTCATTGGTGGTTAATCATAATAAATTGTTCTAGTTGATATTACAACTACATATACAATTATTCAAGACGAAGTACTTTCTGAATTAACATTAGCTGAAAATAATGTTAATACTATATATCAGGTGCATCAAATTGAATATCATCAAAAGCTCCAAAAGAGCTTATATTATTTTAACAAATAATACTAAATTATATATTGATGATATACTTTAGCAAATTCAAGATAAATTTGTTGTTTGCTGATTTTTAAAGATATCTAATGAATACTACATTGAGATAATGCAAGAAAATAATAATATTTTTGCACAAATTCCTTTGTATCTGACCAGAAGTACATGAAGGAAAAATTCTCGGCACTACCATATGGAATGTGTTATACATTCACAAAAGAAATTGAGATAAACCATCTCACAAACCTAATGTTGTTGACCGAAAGGGCTTTATACTTTGGCATAATAGATTTGGGCATACATAAACAACTGTGATGCATCAAATAATTCATATTAGAACAATCTAAAGAACTAAAAGATATTTTTGGCAAATGATTTCCCACGTAGCAAGTTAGTCTTTAAATCTTCCAGTATGAAGGTTAATACTGAATCTCTAATTTTGTCGGAAAGAAATCATAGAGAAGTATGTAGGCCGACATACTCACTATATGGACCATTTTATTACATTATGATATTAATTGATGATTCTACTAGATGGTCCCATATTCACTTGCTTTCTACTTGAAATGCAATGTTTGCTAGACTACTTGCCTTTAAAATAAAACTAAAAAGCTCAATTTCTCAATCAAGAAAATTCCTTTTGATAGTGATGGTGAGTTTTGATCTCAAGCATTAGATGATTATTGCATACATCGAAAATGAGGTTGAATATTTAGTTATTCACGTCGACACTCAGAATGGTTTAATATAACTGTTTATTAATGTCTTCAGTTAATTATTTGATCATTGCTTATGAAAACAAAACTCCCAACTTCTATTTGGATCATGTCATATTACATACTGTATTAATGGTTTGTATAAAGTCAATCATCTATCATCAGTATTCTCCCTTGCAGCATGTCTTTGATTGAGAATCTGATGTCTCTTGCTTAAGAAGTTTTGGTTGTGTTGTTCAAATACATCACTTATTATATTAGACTAGTAGTTCAATATTATGGAGATTTTATTATTTGGTATGGCTGGTTAGTTCATCCTGGTTTGTTGATGATAAGAACTATTGAGAATTATGTAAAGAATAGAAGCTTCTTTTATTTAAAAGAATTCTCGTGTACTGTAAATTTTCAGGCAATTTAATTATTAATAATCTCTAACTATTTAGAATTGGATTCCAAATGTATCTAGAAAATGTTCAAGGTGAATCGTGTAGGCACACTAACCCTTCATGTAGACCTTCTGGATTATTTATAAATTTAGATCTAGTAAAAGTCACATTTCAAACTTGTAATCAGAAGTTTGCTAGAATATTTTCTTAGTTGATTGACTATGAACAAAAGTTTTAGATATCGAAATAAAGATATATGTATCTTACCAGTGAATTTTATCTTAAAGTCATTAATTATTCATCTATTGGTTGGGATATTAATTGTCTAGTGTTAGCAAATAATAATATACGCCTCAAGTTATTTGCTATACCATTAATTGGGAACAATCATTTGTGTTTAAGTACTCTTCCGATCTATTTCACTTACAATAGTATTCTTATAACATGCCAATAGAATATATGACACTCCTTATATTTAGCTTACAGTCAGAAGTCTCTATCTAAAGTTGATAAGTGTGATATATAGTCACTCCACCACGCGTACTGAGATGGATATTATGGTATTGATGAAAATATACAATTGATTTAAATGCCTATTTATATGCCTTATCTATGAATGATGATATATTGTATCACATTTTTCCAACTATTTTATAAACTAAACAGTCTTCTCAGCATTAGGGGAAATAATTGATAATTGGTAAATATATGAAATGCATAATTATAATCATTGCACATGTAATGCAAACTTGGAGCTTATAATAGTATGCATTTCAAATTACTGACTGCATAGTTACTAATAGTTATACTATATTAAATGCTCTATCTTGTATTGATATAAAATCTTATAAGAAGATTTGAGATATTAATGGCATGCATGTCATGGTCGATTCCAAAATAAATATCCATAAAAGAATATGAAGCAGATATTTGTGATGGTCTTATTGAGGCATATATAATCTAGAAGAGAATACATACACAATTAATTAAAAAGTGCCTAAAGAAGCTCAGGTACCTGAAATTATTGAAATAAAGAGATCTCGATAAGTTATGTCTATACTGAGATCAGATGAAATCTACAAGAAATAATAGTCGACTACACATATTCATGAGCTCAATAAATAGCGAGGATGATGAATCAATTTTATCAAAATTATTGACATTGCATATTGGTCTAGATAGAAAGACAATCTTACATATTGTTACAATGTCAATAATATGAGACGATAGATAGTTATGCTAAAAGAGTATTAAATATGCCGTGGATGCTATGGAAAGATAAAATTTCATTCGACTGGCAATATATGAAAATATATCATTAGATTTGGTATGTTTAAATGAAGCATATAAAGAACTTGAAGTTCTTGTATATATTGCCAGTTAATATGAGAGAGATACGCGTTGTACACTTTTTTTCTTGACTAAGATTTTGTCCTAATGGGTTTTCTGAACAAGGTTTTTAATGAGGCAACATCAACGACGTATCCAAAGAATAATGTACTCTTTTTCCTTCACATCGATTTTTTCCCACTGAGTTTTTTTTGTAAGGTTTTAACGATGTATATTCTTTGTGTGATAAATATCTGTAACATTTATAATATTAACTCTCAATATAAAACTCCTAAAAAATTGATACTGTATGAAGTAGAATATATTTCAAAGTATTGAAGATATTGAAAAGATATGGGAGAGATATGGAAAATTAGACACGAGAACCATTGTTGACTGAAATCAGGGGGAGCAGCTGTACTATTTTTTTCTTTTGATCGGTTTTTGTCCCACTAATTTTTTCTGATAGGGTTTTAATGAGGTGGCACTTAGACACTCCAAAGTTGATCAAAACTAATTGTACTTTTTTTCTCTTTAATTTAGTAAATTTTTCCCGCTGGGCTTTTCCGAAACGAGGTTTTGGATGAGACAATTTTGTATAGAATAGTCATTAAACAGGGACTGTTGTAAATAAATTAATTAGAATGTGAATAACTATCCAACCCCCAAAACCTTAGTTGTACATTAGTTTTTTTTAGCCACCACTCTAAGTTACTTGACTTGTACTCCTAAGTCTTTCTTGGGCAACATATTTATATGTGTATAAATAAATATCTTGTATTGTGAATGAAATATGCAATTGACGAGTTTTCTCTCTATTTTCTATTATTTTCTTCTAGTTTGTAACTTATTATATATATATATATATATATATATATATATATATATGAATTGAACTAATAATTAGGCTAATTGCTATACTATAACCTGGCCATTCGTGTTATTGTGCAATCTAATCACTAACATTTCAAATTTTGTAATTTCCACTCAAATCTCGCCTTTTTGATATAATCTGATATTTTTGTATTTAAAAAGATAACAATATTCTCAAATTTTGATTAACTTAAAAATTAATATATAACATAACAAATAAATAAATCAAATTCTAAATTTTAATTTTTCTATCTGAAACACTATCAAATCATATATGTAATGATGGCACAAAAATGCCCATTTTCCCCAAACTCACAGGGAGCCCATTCTGATCCGCAATTCTACAAATCGGGATCGTCCAGAAGTGCGCTGCCTTTAGCCGTATGCAATGATTTTTTTAACTGAAAGTAATAAAAGGGTAAAATAAATGAGAAAAAATTAAAAAAGAATTGATAGATTGAAAAGTCCATCCGCATCGCTCGACCTGCAAATCAATACGGTTTGCCCCACACTACTTTAAGCAAATCGTGGATCATATCAATCTACCCCACTATCATCTCTAAATTATTACTGGTTATTTTTTTAATTAATATAACCAAAATATGTTTTTTTGTTTTTTAATCCATTTATTATTTACCGATTTTGTAATTCAATCAAAATTTGAGGGTATCACGCTTATTTTCAAGTTAAAAAGGTTTCACTGGCAGAAAGACAAAGTTTGATGTCATAATTGTCAAGATTCAAAAGTCAGGGTTAGATAACACAATGAAGTGAAAGGTTGGGGGTAAGATAGTGCCCATTGACCCTAATAATTTTGTTAAACTTAATTTTTTTTTTTTTTATTTTTTCCTTTGCCCTCAATTTCTTATTTTTAGGAACTCTTCTTGTTGGGATATGGTCAGCAGCCCCAACCGATTGCCTTGAAGACACATACTCAGGGCCATGTATGCCTTGTTAGTGTTATGATACTTGTTAGTGTTTTTTTTTTTTATTTAAAAGTAAAAATAATTGTCAATCAAATTACATTAAGATTCACATGTATGAACAGACATCGAATCTACACATATACTATATAAATCACTATGGCTCATTTTGACCGGGGACTAGACAATTGAGGCCTTTATATTCAGTTAAGTGTAATCTACATAATCATTAAGAGATAAGCAATTAGCTACAGCTCAATATTCCTAGCTCAATCTATTGCTTATGAGTCCCTCCAGGGACCCAATTAAAGCAAAAATAGTACAAAGCAAACGGAATATTTTGAAAGCTTGAACAACAATCCATGTTCCTGTCCAAGCCCATATTTTATTCTGAGCAAGGTACATCTCCACGGGAAAATATATAGCTATAGGCCAAAAATTTACTGCGCCAAGAACTCCTAAAACTTGGTTGAAGTAAGGAAAAAGAATAGCCAGTCCCGTTGTAGGTGCAACGTAGGCAGTTCTGAAGCACAGCCGAAGAAGATTCAACTTGAAACCGGGCAGAAATGGGAGCTTAATTATGTGTTGTGTGATTACAAATCGACTATTGGGTTGCTTCTTTGAAATCCATCTCTCAGCCACTGCAAATAATGGCTGAGTGTTGATCTGCAACAGCCAAATGAATGTTAAATATACTGGCAACTCATGAAGATGAAAAATGAACATGTTAACCAATAAGCATCTCAACCATTAACATAAAATTGTAAAGATTCATCTTGAACATCAAATCGTGACCTGGATTAAGATAATCTGTGTGCATTCCAATAAATTCTGATTGCAGAATTCAAAAGCGAATAGAATTGTTAGTTATGATGTCTGGTGCACATGTCCATGCATGGCATCAGTAGCATGCAGCCTACAAGAAAATTGGTCATAATTATGCAGTTTGACCCTGCATTATTTGTCCATAATTTCATCTTTTCCGTTTTCTTCTGTGCATCGTGTTGTGTTCAATTAGGGCGTGGCAGTGGATGAATTTGCTTGGTCAATTGCTTCAAGAAAGAGGAAAGCGGGTAGCAAGGGGAGGAGTAAGAATTTTCCTCGAACCCTGATAGCGTCTATGATCAAAATGGATTAAAATGTAACTTTGAAATTTCAAGAAACAGAGAAAAAAGATGTAATTTTTAAATGCCTATTGAGTCCACAGAAGCTGTACCCTCATCTTTGAAGTAAATAGAAGATGCTTGCCCTTTGTCAATGAGATGCAGTACCTGATATGCTCCCAAAAGGTGAAGAACTATACACATTTTGGCAAAGTCAACAATCCAGAAGGGTTCAGCAAATCCTGTCAAAAGATTCCCAGGTGCCCGATTCCGATCTAAGCAGCATATCCAAAACATCCACAGCAGATGAATAAGAAAGTGAAAACGAGGAGAGCTGTTATTGAAGCCTTCTTCATTGTTCTGTTTTCCGACGGTGGTGTCTTAACAGTATCCTACATTTGCAATTACTTATTCACTAATTAGCTTTGACGTCTCAATACAGGATTCAAAATGATTGACTAATCAATTTGGCAAAAGATAATCTTAAATTGCATCACGTACCATTTTCTCACCTGTATATCAAGGAGGACTGCATTGTACGTGCAAGCGAGAGCAATGTCCCCAACTGTTTGTGCACAAAGCCACACTTTTTGAGCTGTCGTATCTGTAGATAATCCAGGAATATTTCCCTTGATTTCTCCATTTCCTGTTCCAACTCAAAAACCTAAAAGTAAGAGAAATTATACTGTTATCTAAACACTTTTATAAAATAAATTTAAATGACCCCAGCCTTCTATCTTTATGAGAAAAGGAGTCAATGAGACATAAATAAGTGAACTGAGGGCAGGAATTGATGCATATGTAATTAGTGCCATTGTTTTTTGCAGAACAGTTTCTGAATCAAGCACCATACCAACCCTTACTGGCCTTGGTTTATTTCTGCCGCATTTATTTCCACACAAAGCATATAAAAACATGATAAGGGTTTGAACCCAATCGGGCCATCAACCTCAAAATCAGAAAGAGTCAGAAGTAAAAAGGTCACACAAAAAGGAACTTAAGCCAATAAGTAATCTAGATTCACGTTTTGATGTTCAACGGAAAGCTACCTATTACTTTTGCAGCAGCGAGTATCGGACCAATCAACGTATATCCGAAAGACATAAGTGCTGCAATTACTGAGAGATGCTTCAGGTTGTGGAAATCAGGTGTCTGAGAGAGTAACACCTGAACAATTCCAAATAGTAACATAAACAAACTATCGCCATATTCACACTGAGCGTTGTGTCCTTTAGTCCGGTAACAATTTGATTCCAGTATCACCCTAAACCAAGAAAAATAGCACCATTAACAACTGATAAGTTAGCTTTTGGTACAAAAAAATAAAATTAAAGAAACGGTGATATTCAGAGATTCTGATAACATAGGAGCTGGTAGCATATAGTGGCATTGTTACTTCAATGGGCAATTGACTTCTTCAATATAGTTATAAGACATTAGATTATCATAATATATTAGATTATCATAATATATGGAAGTATTACGGGACGATATAACACATAAAAATATGGCCATACACAAAAAATATTCATATAAGAAAGACTAAATCGGTGTAGTTTATCTCATTCTTGAAGCTATTATCTTAAACTGTCACTAAGTCCCAAAATTTGTGGCTGAACATCCCTGAAGTGTTGGCTGAACATCCCATAATTGGTCTCACTCAGGGACCAATTCTGACAATTGTTAGAATATCTTGAGGATCTTGATGATTGAATGGATTTTACATTTTTCTACATTTCCCCAGAATATTTTCAAGTAGAAACAGCAAGTTAGCTATACTTAATGTTTTAGGCTGGAATATCATACCTAATGTTGCAATGGTTTCTTGTTCAAGAGCCTTGACTTTGCAAAACACCCTCAGTCTACGACAAGAGCATATTCAAAATACCTTCACATCCACACAACTGAAGAAATAAATATAACTAATACGTTGTTTCCTGGACAACTCATGATGGACCATTATACCAAGCCGAACTTCCACAAAATTGATATAAAGATAGCTCAGGAGCTACTGCGCATATCGTGTGACAGTGTTCAACAAGAAAGCAGATGAAGTTCAGAATTGCCATAGATGCAAGATATCAGCAAAAAAATTGAAGGTCAACATTAACAGATTCATCAATTACAAGTTAACTGTAGTAGCTTTGTCCAGACAGTTTATTCAGAATTCCCACATGCTCAGCTGATATCATTTCTCCTTTGAAAATAATAACTGCTAGCACGTTTGGCTAGCTTAAAGCAAGGCTAGCTTAAAGCAACTTTTGGAAACAGGATGTGAGGTGATGCTAAATGCTAATAAAAGAAGCTTCCAGCCCGGCAAACATGCTTTGAGTTGTTTTAAAATCCTGAAGTTGCAAGCACTCGAATAAGAGTGAACATAAATTCTTGTTTCCTCTATGGTGTCAAAGAATACTCAGCTTTAGGATGAAGCTGATCTAGCAAATTCAAGAGCACAACAGAAATCATAGATTCGATGAAAAACCTTGTGCTGATGGCAGATGTTATGGTAAAAGCAATCCCGCAACCATAAAAGGTTTCCTGAACAAATACTTCAGCCACATGTGAACTCCTTTTGCCTGCAAAACAAAATCAAGTTTGCTTATAATGCATTCCAGTGAAGCATGAAAGACTCCCATTCGGGTGGAAAGATCCTGGACACTCTGGAACACATTTCTGACATGCTATCTTTACACCCTGCCTTCTAATTTCTAGTACCAGACACTCTGTCAACATAAAAATCCCATATTTTACATTAAATTCATGACATCTAATGGAGTATTTCCTCAATAATTGAAGGACTTGGCAAACACCATTTTGTAACATTTATCTATAGAAAAGTTCTGCGAACTTATCTTTAGTTTGATTATGACGCCGAATATGTTCAACAACCCCCCCCCCCAACCTTTTCTTTTCTTTGCAGCAGACATAAACAGCACTATTCAAAATTCTCTCGTTACCATCGAAAATAATTCCCCCAATTCAAAAGAAATCATTAGCCAAATACAAATACAATCTGCAAGAGTCATTATTCTTATTGCAAAACAGAAGAATCCAGAAATGAAAATCTGTTAAAGAAAACAGAAAATGAGGCAAGTCAGCAGTTACCAGAAATGTAAAACTCATAAAGCTACAACTTCAGTATTCTTCTAGAGACTCCCACGTAAACAACAGATAGGATCAATTCTGTTGCAAGGCTGTTGTGTATATTGATATCCTTTGTAATTTATCTTTTACTCATTTCTTCTAGTCTGGAATCTTGTCACAAGGTGTGTGTGTGTGTGTGTGTCTTGTGTGTGTCTATATATATATATATATATTTACAGTTGTACATGAGCAATATCACAAAAAAATAAATAATTCAATACACAGAACTATTTTTTCATTATCCTCTGCTTTTCCAGAATCTCACTAAATAGTAAATACAATACATAATTGCATAGTTATGAAGATTCTTATTTGGCACCACGTCCTCCTCTGGAAAACTTTTAGTATCAATGTCTCTTGCAAAGACTCAGTAAGTCTTTCATAGATGCATTTAATAGAAACTTTTAGAATGTTATATCCATCAATGCTATTAATTCAATTGTATAAGATCATAGGAAAAATTAGCATATCCAAGAACAATTCACCTAGATAAGACCTCACAGCTTCCCATTAAGACCTATTTCTGATATGGCCATGTTTGGGATCAGGATATCTGTAACAATCACAAAGAAGATTTGATGAAACTATAGCAATTCCTCCAAACATCAACAAGCATATGTCTCAAAGAAAATTACTGCTTGAGGAACAGACATTACATCTTCCTTTTGTCTTCTGCTAGGTTTCATGAATATATGCTAGTATAGTTTAGCTCCTTCTGTGTGTCTCCATCCGTGAAGGATCATTTCAGTTTTCATTTGAGTAAACTCTATTTTCCTTTACTAAAAAAAGGTGGGGGGGAATTTGTCAATCAACTTATAATTGAACTCACTGGTTCAGAATGTATTATTAAATAACCTATCTTCCCAGCATCTTTCTAGTTGTTGGCTAGTCTAATTTATGATGTGTGCTATAGAAAGAAAAGATTAATTATGAAAATGAAATATTGACCATGTGTGTATGAAGCATCAAAAACTTAGAATCCTAACTGCTGCATATGCTCAATACCTCAAACACAAACGTGACTTCAATCATTTTTCGAAGCCAGTATTTGAAAAATGATCACAACGCTATTATGAAGGCCAAATCTTTCCCCATTACACGTACGGGCATCTGCATCACTGTCATAGAGATCGGAAGACAATATCTCTCTTTCTCTCTGAAGCGAAACGTCCTACTAATTCGCCCATTGAATGGCTCAGCAGGACCAACTGGTTCCTAGAAACCTAAACCATGCATGTGGCAACTCTATCCGCCCCTCGGGCTCAAAAAGTGCATCATGTGGTCTTAGCAAAAATATAAAGTTGTCGGTTTGAGTAAATTAGTACTCAGCTGAAAGAATAGAAAAATTTTCTCATTAAAAAAACATAAACAAATATATAAAATGAAGTTATTTGGAATTTGAATGTAAATTAATCGTATGGCTTACTTATTATAGTTAAAGGGTGTGTGACGTAGAACCAAGCGTCATCCTGATGGTTGACCTCGATATCGGGGATGTGTCTTCTAAGAACATCTCCAATGGGGACGTCAAAGCTTTGAGTGGTGTAGAGGAGAGTGATAGAGAGAAAGTGATTATTTTAGTTAAATGTTTGTGGAAAGATGTGTAGGGAAAAAAGAGAGGGAAAAGTGAAAAAGAAAAGAGAGATAGATAGAAATTCAAAAATAATGATAAAATAGAAGTATTGAAGTCTTTGAAGAAGTTCCAAATTTGGACCTTACAAGGGATACTAGGGAGAAAAAGTGAAGAAAAAATGGCGTAAA
This sequence comes from Nyctanthes arbor-tristis, assembly GCA_963692815.1. Classification (NCBI taxonomy): domain Eukaryota; kingdom Viridiplantae; phylum Streptophyta; class Magnoliopsida; order Lamiales; family Oleaceae; genus Nyctanthes; species Nyctanthes arbor-tristis. Next base: position 11,714 of record CAVNYN010219287.1, read on the forward strand.
TGATATAAAAGTGATTAAAAGAAAAAGAAAATTAAAAAAAGAGTAGTACTATTTAGCACCACTGGTGCTTGACACCATATCAAGGTGACATTAAATGATAAGTTAAATTAAGTAGATCATTTATTTATTCATTTAATTCCACTTATTATTTAATGACACATTAGATGCCACATAAACTGGTGTTATATAGCATTATTCTTAAAAAAATGGGACTCCAGAAAATTTTTATGTCTTTCTCTCTCTATTTTTAGACCATAAATCAAGACCAAGAGTATCAGAGATATCCTAAAGAAGCTGGCAAAAGTCTTGTGTGCTATAGCCCTGACTAGAGAAAGTGGTAGGTCTGACATGGTTAACCTGTCAATATGAGGTGGCAAGTGTAACATTTCAGTCATATGAAGTGTACAAACAAACATATATTGTTACAGATCACCAACAACAGCAAGTTCACATGGTAATTAATTCAACACAAAAATACCAAACAAAGCTTTATCAAAGCCCAGCAGCTAATTCCATTAATCAAAGTGGATTACAATAGACTCGAACTACTCGATAGAAATAAGAAAGAGAATAAAGGGAGACGAGAAATGAGAACAGAAAGGGATGAGAAAGAGAGCATAATTAATACAGGGATGAGAACCAGCTTACCGATCACAATAAAATTCACCCCCTGTTCCTCATAATTTCCTCATAAGTCGCATCTCGAAGAAAGTAAAAGACATAATAAAAATCAGAATGAAACACAATACACAGAGCTAAAAGAGAATGTGGTTCGTGTTTAACAAAGCGTAATAGGCTGCTGCCTTTGAGATGACGCCATTTGCCTTCAAATGCCACATTTCCAAATTCAGATATTTTAGCTACCTTGATTGCCTCTCCTCTTCCATTCAATTCAGTTCCCAGATAATTCCGCCAATCCTTTAGCTTCTGCAAGTGGCTGGTTTTAACGTCCCTCACCCTTACCTTAATCCTGTCCCCACTGTTGAAGGTTTTAAGGATTTCCTCAGTAGGCTCCCCTTAAGACACGTACTTCCATTTGGTTGATCAAAGTATCTTTGTTTCTCTCCTTTTCTGAAATCCTTTAGTATGTAGAATTTCTTCTGTGGATTTTTCTACTGATTGATCACCAAATGCCACAGGAAATTGAGCCTCCTGTATTGCTTGATCTATAACTTTCTTCATAAGTAATGGATATATATATACACACACTAGTTAAATATACGTGCAATGCACCTATTACGTTTCATTTTTAGTTCAAATCTGCGTGGATATTGTTATATATACAGTTTGGATAAGATAATACATCAAACATTAATAATATTTGCTTTAATAACAAAATAAAATAAATTACAATACATAACGTATTTTGAATATCGATTTTACAATATCGAGGACGTTCTACTTAATTGATACTTGATATGAAACTGCAATCTTTAACATAAAATTCTTTAGCAGGAAAAAACAATAAATATCACATTCATTCCACGAGTAAAACTAATCATAAACATAAAAAATTAAAGGGGTCATTAAACCAATATCATCTATAGAAAATCGAAATGGGTCAACCCAATTGAACGGTAAAAATAAACAAAAATAATTTGTAAAATAATAATTATGACGCATGCTAGGGAATGGAAAATCAGTAGTTAATTAATTTACACCTAATAGTTGTCATCATCACCATTTGCGTTATAGCAAATCGAATAGGACTGTCTGTAGTGCAAAAGGGAGGAGAAGATTCTAAGAACAAATGAAGAAGCAAATCTCAAATTGCCTATTAGTATTGATAGGGGTAAAAATTGTAATTATACATGTTTAAGAACATGGGCAAAATAATAAACAGCAAAAAAAAATAATAATAATAAAAAAATAAAAGTGAAGACGTTACTGTTGGGTTACTGTTGTGAGCAACAGTAACCCAACAACAGTAACCCAATAATCTTAATATATATAGGATATATAGAGGAATGACGATGATCATTTTTGCAGTATCCAGGCTAGCTATCTTGTATGCCTTTGCTCCAACTTTTCCCAGAACCTCGTTTGAGCCATTATTCCTCAGACATCCCCTCTGTTAGAGACTATGATTGGTAGAAATAAAGCTTCAAACACACACAATCACCTATCTGGAATGCCCTCTTTTTATAAGCATAAAATTTCACTCCAAACTGTGGCTGTAAATCTCTGCACTTTAATTGCTTATCCACTCTATTTCTTTCCTGCAACACCACTCTCATTTCTAATACAATATTAGCAGTTTTTAAGGAAATTTGTAATCAATTATCATCATATGCCAAGGGTGGTGTATACGAGTCTGCACCGATTGATATATGTTGCAAATACAGCACTAATACCTTGGCTGAGATTGCCGTGGTTTCCCCATCATCACCCACGGTACCCAATGCCGTGGCTATTGCTGCTGGTTGCTCACCAGCTACCTCTCCTGCCCCACTAAATTCTATCCTCTTCTGTTTCCTACGCATCCCCAAAACACATCCCATGATGACTCGGGCTAAAAATAACATATTTCGCCCCAAAATTCTTCATAATATCATATCCAAATACTCTCTTGTAGACAGTATGGAGCCAACTTGTGTTTCACAGGATATCAAGGTTCCTCATTGGCGACAAGCTATAGCTGATGAGCTTAATGCTCTACTAGCCAACAGTACATGGGAACTGGTTCCACCCCCTTCCAGACGTGTGCTCTTCCGATCTGTGCAAATGGGTATTCTAGGTCAAACGCCATCCTGATGGATCCATCTCTCGCTATAAGGCTCCTCATGTAGCTAAGGGGTTTCATCAACATCTTGGCATTGACTTCCATGACACTTTTAGCCCTGTCGTTAAACCAACCACTATTAGGATCTTTCTTACTCTAGCTCTTAGCCTCAACTAGCCTGTAAATCAACTAGATATTAACAATGCCTTTTTCTATGGCACTCTACATGAAGATCTATACATAGCTCAACCTCTTAGTTTTTCTAACTCCCAATTTCCCTCACACGTTTGTCGCTCACGTAAAGCCATTTATGGTCTAAAGTAGGCCCCTCATATGTGGTACAATGAAATTTGTATGTTCCTGGTATAGTAAGGATTCACTATCTCTACTAGTGACTCCTCTCTTTTTCTCCACTTCAAATCCAACATTACTATCTATTTTCTGGTTTATGTCGATGATTTTCTTGTCTTAAGAAATAGCCAGTGCTCTTTCTACTTCATTACTGTCCTCTTCTCTAAATTCTCTATCAAGAAATTAGGCCTTCTACATTACTTTCTTGGTGTTGAGGTCATTAGGACTCCCACCTTTATCTTTCTCCATCAGCAAAAATATATCTCCAATCTTCTCACATGCAACAATATGCTTGGTACCAAACCAATCTCTACTCTAATGTCTAATTCTTGCTCTCTTAGTCTTCATGATGGTTCCTTGTGATGCCACTCAATATAGGCAAGTTGTAGATGCCCTTCAATATCTCTCTGACTCGTCTTGACATTTGCTTTGCAATTAACAAATTGTCTCAGTTCATGAGTCAACCTTCAGCTACTTACTGGACTACTGTGAAACGTGCCTTAAGATACCTTAAACACACGATTCATTACGGCTTACTCCTTCATAAATCAATTCTTCCACACTTTCTGCCTTTTCTGATAGTTATTGGACTGGTAATCCTAGCACCTGATCTTCTACTTCTGCTTACAGAGTTTATCTTGCTAGTTGTCCTATTTCCTAGAGCTCAAAGAAGCAACACACCATTTCTTGATCTTCCTAGGTTCTCTAGGTAAAAAAATCTTCTCAATGAGTAAGGTATTTCTCTTTCGTCTTCTCCGTATATCTTACGTGACAATTTGGGTATGACTTACCTCTCTTATAATCCCGTCTTCATCCTTGACTGATGCATTTGCTATTTACTATCATTTTGTGCGTACTCATGTTACTTATGAGTCATTTCGTGTTTTGTATATATCTAATCATGATCAACTTAACTTGTAGATATTCTAATGAAATCCTTAACTTGGCCAAATTTTTACTTCTTTGGTCCAAGATTGGTGTATCCAACGGATCCTCCATCTCGTGGAGACCTGTTTAGGACATCTCGTCACAAGCCAAGGGTGGTGTATACGAGTCGTCACCTACACCGATTGATACATGTTGCAAAAACAGCAACGTAACCTAGTTATCCCCATTCAATGTATTATTATAAAGATTTATTTTTCGTTATTCTTGTAATATCTTTTCCTTTACTGTGTAGTCTATCTTTTTATATGATATTCATCATATAGGACATTGTATAGTCTATCTTTGTATATAGGATATTCATCATATCTTTTCCTTTATTGTGTAGTCTATCTTTGTGTAGGATATTCATCATAGAAGATATTGTGTAGTCTATCTTTATATAGGATGTTCGTAACATATATATTGTACTACATATTGAGGAGCAATATCAATAAAAAACATTAGGTCATTCCATTCTTTCAGCAACAACTCCGTACCCGACAGGTTAAATATGAGGAATTGCAAAGTTTTCAATCCTAAAATTGAAGGTTTCAGTCTTTCAAGAATCTTTATCATAATTCTTTTTACTGTTTGATCGAACCAAAGGTATTCTAATTTTTCTTCTAGTACTCTCACTGTTCATTACCTCCATAAGCCTCAGAAGTACATATCATATATTCATAACTTTAGGTGAGCAGTCTGGAAATTCTCCAAAGTTCCTGATTCCAGTGCTGTGATTTATACATTCATCTTCTCAAATAGGATTCAATAAAGCTAACCAATCTACACCCAATACAATGTCAATTTCACACCCTTTTATATTGAAACTCAAGCTGTTGAATCCTCCAAACTAGTGACCTACAAATGGTCTTACTGGTTAAGTTTTCACCCCCCCCGGTGGTAGGTGCAACCTCCTCCATTCTACATCAATTTTATGGATTTTGCCAGTTTTTCATATATAAAACTCTATTCTCCCGCAATCTATCAACACAAATTCTTCTACTTTTGATATAGCATAGGATTCTAAGGGTTAGTTTTTCCCACATTTCCATCACTTGAGATCAACTTCAACTCCTGCAGGTACATTATCAAACCCAAAACACCCACATTAAAATTAAAAAAAAAGGTACTAGAGCTGAAATAAATCAATACAGTTCTCGATATAATAAACCTTTAGGAAGCAGCCTGAACTAGAAAATTAGCAGTATCCCAAAAAAAAAAAAAGGCATTAACCTAAAAAGGTAAGCTAAAATATTCCAAATGACAAAAACTACAAGGGGAGAAAATTTCCTCTCAAAGATAGTCAAGTGAATCTTACTTTTTCAGTCTCATCAACCATGATGGTAATATGCATCCCATTAAGCAAAATCACCTCATGTTTTGCCATTCTAATTGCAGTGCCCCTTGCAGTGCCATCCATCTCAGTGACACCTTCAAGTGCCATATTACCATGAGGATCAATACTTTTCAAGGTGCCAACAAACTCTCTTTTGCCTTTAATGAGCACCCTGATTCTTGTTCCAATGCAATGTTCAATTACCTCAGACAGAGATGCCATGGATGGAGATTTCAGAGAGCTGGGGATGAAAATGATTGACCGGAGCTAAGGGGAGAGAGGAAATTGCCTGAGATCCTAGGAAAGAAGTTGAAGAGCCTTCTGTACGTACCACTACTGCATAAGTCAATATTTTGCGAAATTTTTGCTTGGACAGAAAAAGTCCTTATAATTTTTACCCTACAAATATTTCATTAATTAATCATAGTTTTTTCTTTTCTTTTCTTTTTCGTCGACAACTTGTAGAAAAAAAAGAATGCGAAGCCAATCAAATCTTCTTCATTAACGGGGTTTTTCAATGTATTTGTTGGCAAAAAGGTACCATGTCAATTAACAAAGTTATGCATTTTTCACTACAAGTTTTATGAGTTACTAACATATTTCATAATTTCCAAAATAAAAAAGGCTACTTTATTTAATATACCATTTCCTAATTGACAAATTAATTCCGCTAGTTTAATTGTAGTATAATAAGAAAATTTTTTTCCATGTAGAGAAAAAAGCCTTGAGGGAAGTGAAGATTAGGTAGAGTTGATGGAAATAGGTTCACCTTATTCCAGGCTCGCCCCTGAGTAGAAACTGTAGTTGTATAAATATCACCAACAACTGATGGTGGAGTTTGGAAGTCTTAAGTGATTTGCATCTCAATGTTGTTTCTCCGCCATTTCCTAATCGAATCTTTCTATAATTTAAATTCTTCAGGCCAAACGTGTTTTGAAAAATTTGAGGACAAGAAGTCCTACTAACCAAGAGTACAAAATTACTAGATTAAATGAGAAGCCCTGCAGAGAACAAACGAATGCTTTCTCTGTCATGTTCAATTTTCTCTCATTTACGTTTTTCAGTCTGATAGTTTCTATATTTGACATAGATCTTAACATGTTTTTGTTTTAAATTCCAGGTTCTCATTGATACAGAAAAGCAGGGATGAGGGCGGTGATGCCAAAACTACAGAAGTAACGGTCTATGATTAGTTTGTGAAAGGAATGAAAGGAATTGTATTTTTTTAAAAGTTTCTTTTGTGCTTCCTATTTGCATTAAACAAATCTATTGGCTAGTTTTGATTTTTTTTTCCTTAGTGTTTGGATATAATTGTTTTCTGCTAAATTTTTCGTTGGACAGTGTTGGGTTATGAATACATTTTTAATTTCTTTAGTGTTTGGAATATTTATTCAATCATTGTTTTAATTTTGTAATTGCAAAATTTGCTTATAATTTTACAAGCTTTTCATACTCACAAATCACAATCTATAGATGTAAATGTGGGGAAAAAAAGAAAGATATATATACACTTTTCCTATTAACTACATTTAATTTCTTTTACCCCCCACATAAATATATTTTTACCGATACATATATATACACTTTTATCTATAAAATAATCTTACTTTTACTCATACATAATAAAGTACATGTCAGCATCCACTATCGTCCATGGCATGTGAGTTGTGACACATCACCATCCACGTCAAGCCACGTTAGACACCACATCATCGTCCACATCATCATCTACGTCAACATTGTATATGTGGCAGTCACTTTACCTACACATATTATAATATTTACTTACACATATAGGTGTAGGTAAAAGTACAAGATTTACCCACACATAAACATATGTGTAGATAAAAACATTTCTCTACGGACCGATAGCCATACTTGTTGACACTTACATTATGTTTGGGTAAAAGTTTTTATCCATACATAACCATATCTTTACCCACACTTACATGTATAGATAAAACCCTGTTTTCTTGTAGTGAAATATGCACTTATTTTGTTAGTCTATTAGATTTAATTTCTTTTCTAGTAGAATTAGTCTTCTCATCTATCACATAGGTGCAATACTAATTAATGAATTAACTTAAATATGTATGTTGCACAAGCTTTATCTTAATACTCCTTGTTCATGTTCTATAGCTGTTGATATGGTGCACGATGTTATCATAATTAATCATAGGGTTAATTTCATAGAAGGTCTCTAACCTTTGAATTAAGAGTTGGTTGGGTCCTCAATCTTTTTTTAGCTTTTCTGTATCTCTAACTTTTCATAAATCCACACAGTAGATCCTTTTTGCCATATTCTATCAATTTTTTGAAAAAATAACGGTTATACCTTTAACTTTTTAATTAAAAAAATATTTTAAAAATAATAAAAAAGGAAAAAACACACCCCCACCTCACCCTACCCTCCATTGCCTACCCCATCTTCCCAAGAATTACCTCCCGTTTTCTGACTGCAAATGGAGAGATTCATCCCCCCTTCCAAAAATGCTGCCAAAAATGGCAAGCACTTTTGCTGCGTGGTTTCTGGCAACAAAAAAGGGGGTGAATCCCACCAAACGATAGCAAATGGGGGAGAGGGCGAATCCCCCCTTTGCTACCATTTTCGAGCAGCAACAGGGGATTCACCCCTCCAATTTTTACTGCCAGCTGCCGTTTCCAATTTTTCTTGCCGGTTGCCGTTTCCAATATTAAAAATGCTGCTAGAAATGACAGTAGTCTACTAATGTTTCTGGCTTTTTTTAGGCCCCTCTTTGTTACTGGAAATGGAAACATTTTACTATCATTTCTGGCGGTATTTACGGCGACAAAAATACTGTCAGAAATGGCAGCATTACAGCATTTGGGGGTGAATCCCCCTCATTTTTACTGTCGTTTCTGGCTGCAATTCTGGAGAAGCGGGTAGGGGTGGGGGTATGTTTTTTTCTTTTCAAAATTTTTTTATTATTTTTAACTATTTTTTTAAAAGGGTTAATTTCACAAACAGTCCTCAAACTTTAAGTTAAGAATCGGCTAGGTCCCCAACCTTTTTTTCATTCTCCTGGGCCCCCTACCTTTCATAAGTTCACAAGATAAGTCGTTTTTTCCACTATTCGGTTATTTTTTTGAAAAATGATGATTATACGATTAACTTTTTAATTTTAAAAAAAATATTTAAAAATAATAAAAAATTAAAAAAAAAAAAAGCAAGAACCCACCCCACGCACCCTTTCTCTCCTAAAAATTGCTGCTAGAGCCAAAATGGGGGGTGACCCCCCTTCCTCATTTGCTACTAAAAAGGGGTTAAAAAAGGTTGGGAACCCAGCTGATTCTTAACTTAAAGTTGGGGACCTTCTGTAAAATTAACCTTTTTTAAAATTTAAAATTTAAGGATATAACCATTATTTTTTAAAAAGATTAAAGGAATAACAACAAAAATGACATATCATGTGAATTTATGAAAAGGTTGGGGACACAAGAGAGTAAAAAAATATTGGGAACTCAGCCGATTCTTAGTTCAAAGGTTGGAGATCTTTTGTGAACCTAACCCTTGTTCATATTAATGTATTATTACATCTTCACGCTTGCTTGAATTTATGCGTATTATTCATATTTTTGGATCAAGCATTGTCTGCACATTGTGATGCGCGAATTTGAATAAATAGCGAAAGGTATGAACTAACTCCTTATTCATTTGTTTTTCTCCTTTGGGGGATAGAGAATATCGAGTAAGTGTCAATTTTTCACTTTTTGATTTCCTACATAAGGAAGATAGTCTATTTAGGTATAGTCTACTTTCCCTTTCTTTTAGTTTTATAGTGGCTAGGGGTACAACAATCGGACACATCGAATGCGTTGGAAAAATAAATTAACTGAAGAACGTGTTTTAGGTGATCTTTATTACATCAACCAAAGAACTAAATAGATCAGATTAAGAAGATGAGTAGGAAAAAATAAAATAAGGTAATTTGATACGCCTTTTGTCTAGTATTCTTGTCAGCGTGTAGATATTTTAATTGCTTTTATTTTCTAAATTCTAATAATCTATATATATATATATTAATTAACAATTTGTCTGGCTCAATTTGATTGTGAGCTCAATTAAAAATAATTTTCCCACTCAATGTCGGGCTCTTTTGAAAAACCAATTGATGATATAATTATTTTATTATTATTATATTTTTCTTTATTGTTATATTTTTCCTTTTAATCAATTAATTTAATATTTTTATTTCAGAACTCTATCTATATATTACATTTAATATTTTTATTTTGAGACTCTATCTATATATTAATTTAATATTTTTATTTTAAAACTCTAGCTACATATTACATTTTAATCAATTTTACTATGTCCGATTGTATAATTTCAGGATTTTATGTTCTCCTAATATATTATATTTTATTTTCTCAGTATAATATGTCCATGAAAAGCATGAGCATTAAACATAGTAGTATGTAAATGTACGGGTGTGAAACTAATATAGATTATACTATCAGATTTTATTGCGTTTAAATGAAATAAAAAATAAGAATTAATAAAAAAAATTATTGGTTCATTTATTATATTTTTTCTTATTGTTATGTTTTTCTTTTCAATAAATTAATTTAATATTTTTATTTTAGGACTCTATCTACATATTAATTTAATATTTTTATTTCAGAACTCCATCTATATATTGAATTTAATTAATACTTTTATTTTGAGACTCTATCTATATACTAATTTAATATTTTTATTTCAAAACTTTATCTATAGATTATATTTAATATTTTTATTTTACGACTCTATCTATATATCAATTTAATATTTTTATTTAATAACTCTATCTACATATTACATTTTAATCAATTTTACTATGTCTGATTGTATAATTTTATGATTTTATGTTCTCTTAATATATTATTTTTTTACTTTCTCAACATAATATGTCCATGAAACGAACGAGTATTAAACATAGTAGTTCATAAATGTACAAGTGAGAAACTAATATAGATTATACTATCGGGTTTTATTGCCTTTAAAGGAAATGAAAAATAAAAATTAATAAAAAATTATTGGTTCATTTATTTCTTTTTCTTATTGTTATGTTTTTACTTTTAATCATTTAATTTAATATTTATATTTTGAAACTCTATCTATATATTATATTTTGGTTAGATATATCTCACATTTGCCTAATAAGTTTGAATTACATGAAAATAGATAATATATCAATCTTGATTTCAATATTACTTTTCCTTATTATTATACTTTTCCTTTTAATCATTTAACTTAATATTTTTTTTTGGAACTCTATCTATATATTACATTTTCGTTAGATATATCTCATATTTGCCTAATGGATTTTAATTTTACTTTGTTCAATTGTGTAATTTTCTCATGTTATATTCTCCTACTCCATTGTATTTTATTTTGTCAGTATAATATATCTGTGAAACACAAGGGTGTGAAGCATATTGTGTCCGTGAAACACACGAGTGTGAAACTAATATATAATACTATCTGATTTTATTGTTTTTAAATAAAATAAAAAATAGAAATTAATAACAAAAATTATTAGTTCAATTATTATACTTTTCCTTTTAACCATTTAATTTAATATTTTTATTTTGAGACTTTATCTACATGTTACATTTTAATTAGCTATATCTTATATTTTCCTAATGGATTTTAATTATATGAAAATAGATAATATATCAATCGAGATTTCGATATTATTATCATATTTTTCCTTATTATTATATTTTTCCTTTTAGTAATTTAATTTAAAATTTTTATTTTGAAATTCTATCTACGTATTACATTTTGATTATATATCTCATATTTGCCTAATGAATTTTAATTTTGCTTTATTCGATTGTATAATTTTATGATTTTATATTCTCGTGCTCTATTTTATTTTACTTTATCACTATAATATGACAATAAAACGCACGATTGTGAAGCATATATAGTATTCGTAAATGTACGGATGTGAAACTAAATATAGAATTATACTATCGAGTTTTGAAACTAAATATAGAATTAATAAAAAAATTATTCGTCTATCGAGATATCAATGGACTAATAACAAGAATTTAAAACTATGTCAATAAAATAAGGAATTGATTATATGCTACTTGCAAATATATGATGCACATTAATTCCATGCAGGTTGTGTTTTTCAGTTTCTTTATGACATTAAGTTTCACAAGGACAATTATATTATATTTTATGTATGAAATTTATTTGCACGGGTGGAAGTCTAGTTAGCAAAAATCATTTCTATTAGTCCTATCCTAGAGTTTGTTTGATTCTCATTATTCTCTCAAATTATATTTTTATCTATCACTAATTTGACAGTTGATTTGACAACTGTTCAACTACAACCACATATTTTAAGCTTTTTTACACTTTCAATGCACTTTCTACCTCCCTGCTCATTATAATTTCTCCAAATAATGAGAATCAAACAGGCTCTAGAACCAATCGGCTAGTTCTTTATGAACAAAACGATCCATGATGTAATGGAATAGGCCACAGGCATGTGAACAGGTGGGCGAATTTTTTTTTTTTTTTTAAATTAGGCAACACCATCTAATTGGTGCCCTTTTCGTAGTTTCAATTTTTAAATAACAATTGAAACTAGTCGTGCCCCGATTTCAATAATTCTACTTTTGTTTGAATAGAACTGACTTGCTAATAGAAGTATATAATTATTCTTGATTGCCTAAGTTAAAATGGTTCTGAAAATTTAAAAAAGCTAAAGGGAAAGATTGTTAGTATATTTGCGTGTTGGCTATTTCTTATTATTATTATTTTTTTACTTGCATGATAAGAATTTTGCTAGTTTTATGTACCGCGACATGTCTCGGGATACATAAATAGAACATAAGCAGGATATCTTGGTTACTTTTTCCAGTGGCATAGCCAGCCGATCAACTGAAGGGCTGGCCCAGAAGTGCAATCCCTAAACTATTTGTATAGTTTTGCCTTTTTTTTTTTTTTTTTGTTGAAAACCCAATTTATGTTAATTAATCCTTCAATGAATGAAAGTGTGGACGTCACTCTTTTTATCATTTCGGGCTACATGCAACAAATGGATGTGCGATTTTTTGAGCTAAACTATTTATGAGCGCTGGTGATCATTAGTGTGTTTTAGTGTGATGCTAAATGCTACATCACAACTCGCTATATTTTAATTGACATATCACATTGTCATCTAAGTTGGTCATAATCACAGCTAATTACTTAAAAAAATTTCCCAATCCAAGAATTGGTGCAGAGAAAGTACAATTTTAACAGAATACAAAATAACACCAAACATCAAACTTTTTATGAGAAAAAACACAACATGCAATTTTTGAGTAAATTTCATGACACACTCAAATATTTATTTATCTATTTACTTATTTGTAGTTTAGCCATCTTTAGAGAATTATTATTATTTCATATATGCCAAAAAACATTCCGATTCCCGAACAATGGATGCATTGGAGTCAATGGTGGGATTTTTAAACTCGGCCGTCCTCTCTTTGCTCGTCAATTGAGGAATCTTCTCCTTCCTCCAATCTCTCATGTAGATCCCTCGTCTCCTCATTGGTCTCAGTATCACTGGCTATTGTCTTCGGTTCGTCCATGCTAATTTGAAGACAAAGTTGATGATCTAAAAACATGCAATTTAAATAATGCACAGAGCATGTGCAGATATCAGTAATGAAACATGTGTGTGTATATATATATGTCTAGACATTAAATTTAATAAAATGCTACGTTGATTTGAGCTAGAAATGAAATAGTAGAAATAACAAGTTTTATACACGAAAGGGAAAACATATTACATTTCAAAAATTCAAAATGGAAAAAAGGAAAAAGAGAGAAACAAAAAAACATTACATTTCAAAATTTTTTGAAATAGAAAAAGGAAACAGAGAGACACTAAAAGGTAACATAGAAATAGATTAATGTCATACCCGTCTTGATATATATTAAAGATGTGATGTAAATCTCACATCGATTAACTATAAAAATATAAATCAATATAAAGTATTTGAGCTATTCATCTTAATAGATTGACCTTTTAAGATGGAGCCTCAAGTCTTGATATAGTATCAGAGCCCGGTTATCCAGTTGAGACGTGCTTAAATGAGCACACGGATTTCAAGATTGGTCTGCTCCGATGAGCCACCATTCGATCCAGTTAAGACGTGCTCCAGTGAGCACATGGATTTTAAAATTTGTCTGCTCTAATGAGCCACCATTCGATCCGGTTGAGACGTGCTCCAATGAGCACACGGATTTCAAGATGATCTACTCCAATGAGCCACCATCTTGCGGGGCGTGTTAAAGATGTGATGTAAATCCCACATCGATTAACTATAAAAATATAAACCAATATATAAGGTACTTGAACTACTCCTATAAAGGTACTTGAGCTCAAGTACTTTATATATTGGTTTATATTTTTATAGTTAATCGATGTGAGATTTACATCACATCTTTAACAATATCTGACATTGAAACGCTATAAATTCAGTAACCTAAATGGAAAAATTAATCCAATCAAATAGCTAATAATTTGCATCGCAAGGCAAGCTCGGTGGAGACCCCTACCCCCACCCGTGTAATTTTTTTTTTAAAAAAAATCATAATAATAATTTTTTTAAAAAATAAACTTAAAAAATGCGAAAAATAGATAAATGGACTGAATTGGGACGCCATGCCCCGTCCCACCTTGAACCCCCGCCCTCCCTGAAATTTGGCAAGGCGCGGGAGTAGGCATCAACACTTTGTTTAGCTACCATTTAAAAACTACTTTCATTTTATTCTATTATTTTAATTATTAACTTTACATTGCATAATTAAATAATAACACATTGACAAAGTTTAAATTTTAAATCTATTTATAAACTGATTGCTGAACAAAATGTAAAAGTTTCACCGAATAATGAATAATGCTATATATCACTATTGATATTTACCACTACGCGTGCATGTCTTTTAACTTTGATTATAATTTAATACTGTATGTATTGTCACCTAAACTGTGCTAGTATTGCATAACATTATTCTTTATTAGTCTTTAGATACATATATTTTATTGGCTAATTTACGCCAATGGCCCCTAACGTTTAAGATCTCTGTGAAAACAGCTCCCAACTTTTACGTTTACCTACGGGAAAAGCCCGTACTATTATATTAAAGCTAACTCCGTTAATTTAATTGCTAAAGTCAAAATCTTTTAAATAAAATAACTAAAATGTCCTCAACATTTGTTTAAACAAAAGCCCAAATCAAACACAAAGAATAAAAATGAAATTAAAATAACTAAAATAAAAAATTATCTTTCTTCCCAAATCATATGTCACCATCACTGCTAAACTCCATCAACAAACCAACAACACTTTTTTCTATTAAATTAGTGGGGATGATATACAATTTGGGTCAAGTCTCCTCCAAATTTTGGAGAAAACTTTTTATATTTAAGGGATATTTTTTCTCTACAAAAACCAACGTCGTGCAAATATGCTGCCATTTCTTTTGTCAATGACAAATTGAATAGGAGAGAGAAATTCCTTAAATCTGAATTTCTTTTTTGTTGCATTTTTCATATTTGTTTCAAACTCAAGGCAATTGCTGCCAAAAATTGACTGCACTACACACAAAATGGACGATTTTCCAAGGAAATGTCGTGATGCATAGCAATAATCGTGGCATAAACAATTTTTAGAAAATGTTGAGTTGTATCTCACAATTTTCAAAAATGGTGTGTTGTAATAATTTTGGGAAGTAGACAATACTTTCAAATTTGGTAGCAGAGTGGTCGAGAGGAAGAGAAATGATATGGAAAGAAGTAGACAATTTTTATTTCATCTATTTCCATTTTTTTTTTAAATTTAATTCTTTTGATTTTTTTTCAAAATAAAAAGGATATTTTACACTTTTTAATTTTAAAATTTTGAATTAGTTATCAAACTAACCAGCTTGAGTTAAATTTAACCGGCAAGGGCCATTTTCATAGATAAACATAAAGGTTAGGGGTGTTTAGTGCCGAAATTAAAGGTTGGGGGCCTTTTCTGTAGTGACTTCAAACGTTAGGGGTCATTTGCGTGAATTAGCCATAGTTTATTCTAGCTAACCCATTAGTTACGAAATCTTCCATCGTGATCTAGAGCGCAAAATAGGTTTCTTAAAGAGAACTTTTTTTCGATATATCCTAACGTTTTGGGTATAAACAAGCCAGAGCAACTAAATATGTTTTCATACATTGTACAACACGGATCTCTATTGAGTCACCGCCAGCAATATTCTCATTGCTAGTCAAGTTGGTAGCGTTGTCATAATTAGTGTGTTTTGAGTAAAAAAGCACGCCACTCGTCTACAGACACTAATTGATTTGGAGGTAGAATGATTGGAATTTTATGCTTCTGTATAAGTCTTAGAATGCCTTGAGTTTCTCCGAATAGAGAAGCGGCTTCCTCTACCCTGTGCTCTCGTTGTTCGATTGTGCTATTGTAACACGTCATGAGTATAACACGAGGTAAATTGGTGAGGCACGCAACAAATAAATCTGCAACCATGATGGATAGTTTGTCAAACATGTGGGTATCAGAATGTGAAGGTCCAGTAGTTTCTGCACAGTCCAATATCAAAGTGTGGCTTATTTTGTACATCGAATTAGCAGCAATAACTTTGCTGGGATAACTCATAGCAGGGCTCTCGATCATATCTCTGTTGGTGAATTCCTTCAAGATTTCTTCACTTCTTCGTGCAAGAGTTTGAAGAGTTCCCAGATAGGATTTCGATTGAGATGCCAATTTGTCGAGATGGATGTCTAGCCATTTCTGCCGCAATTCAACTCCAGCCCACAAAAAATCTGCAGCGTTCCGGCTACTTGCGAATTTTTTCTCGGCATCTAGCCTTTTCTCTATAAGGCACATATACTTGAAACCGTCAACCCCGCTTCGTAGTAACTGTTTCTTCCTGTGGTTCTCTATGTTGGGAAGACCAATCATAATGCTTGTAAGGGTTGCAATGGGCGAAGTCCAAGAATTAGGAGGTTCTTTTTGAATTAATATAGGTGAGACTTCATCACTTTGAAAATGCAATATCCCTCTGAAGTTGGTGGATATCTCTACAAGTTCAATTAGATGTCTAGGATTATGCCTTGCGCCCATCATTATGGATGCATTAATAGACTTATGAATGAACTTCAAGTATTTATCTTGTATTGTCTCACCTTCAAGAAGTAAAGCAAAGTTTCTAAGACCATCCTGCTCTGAAGTATAATTGGGATCGACCAAGGACTCATCAGATTCCCTTAAGATTCCTGTCTTCTTTCGACCCACGATGACTACCAAGACAATCCATGGCAAGAGGGATGGTAGTGTACGAGCAAGGCAGTTGTGATTGCGTACCAGAGGATGACACCGGGAGTCAAAGCAAATGTGATCAACACAAGTACTTTGTTGGTAACGACAATCACTATCTGGCCTCCTATACAGATGTTGAGAAGCAGATTTCTCATGAGATGGATAAATTTTCTTCGGTTCTGGCCACGAATTTGTAAAGGTGGGGATTTCTTTTTCCACTATATCAGCCGTTTAATGCCATAGTTGTGCAGGTCAAAAGAAAGAATGGAGCGAAGAAATTTTGTGAAGTACCTTATATTTAGAAGGAGAGCGTGCAAAAATCGCACAAAAGAGGTTAGAAAGCAAAGATGCACCGCCAACATTTGTGTCACAAATATAACATGTACTGACCACGAGTACTCTGAAGTAGTTTCCCATTCCCCTATTGAATACCACACAGATCTGAACAGGAATGACGCGATCATCATGAGTATAAAATAATTATTGGCGATCAAGGCAAGAATGTAACAGGCCTCAGATCTTGCCATCACAAACTGAGGGCTACCAGTTTTTGCCATGACCCAATACCTGTTCAAGTGCAACTTCAACTTGTTAAAATCGAATAGCTGGCCGTTCCCTTGTAGATCTTCTGATAATATTCTTGCTCGAAGCTTATTGTACTTGTGTTCCAAATACGTTTTATTTGTAGAAACCGTCAGAGCAGAAGAACTCAAGACGAAGAATGAGTAGATATTGAGAGGTACGGGGATCCAATTCACCAAGAAGTCCAAGATGAATTTATTTTCCTTGGTAGACAGTTGAAAGATAACATTTACAGAAAGCGTGAGTACGAGGATACCCAAAGCTGCCATATTGACTAGTTTATCTCTATCATTCATGGATCCCAAAGAAGGCATCATATGAGTCATCGAAGCGTACAACAAAACACTGCTACTTATTTTTGCTAATTTGTCAACGTTACCGTCCATCTTAGTACTTATATCCATTGCCAACTTCACTGCAACAGCTATTACCGTCAAGGAAGCAGCGTTGAGAGCAGAATATTTGCACGGAAACCATGGTTTTCTATAGCGAATTGCATGGACTATATCAGCAGTTACCAAAACCATCCATATCAATGATGCTGTTGCTGCGTACAGGCCGATCAATGGCATTATTACGGCACTAGAGCTGCTCGATGGCAGCTTGTCGCTCATATTTATTCAGATTGTTAATTGTTACGCTTTAATCTCTGGCAAACAACCAACGTACAAATGTTGGGAATGTATGCTTTAATCTCTGGTAAATTTAAAATATTGTGTCATCATATCAAATCAAATTATTATAAAAATGTGCAAATTGCAAGGAGGTATTGCTGGGAAATGAAAATATTGTTGACAATTCAAAAATATCAGTAAAGCAGCGAATAAATTGCAGTTTCTTAACTTCTAAGAAACATAGTCAAGTTACGCGTGTGCACAATAATTTGAAAATAATATGTTGTTCAGATTTGATAAACCATAAATCGGCATTTAAGAGCTCAGATTTTTGGGGTTTGTGCCCACGTCAAAAAAATTGTGAACCATTATATTGTTATTAATTCACATGTCCTTGAACAAAGGTTTGATTATTCTTCGGGGCAAAAAAAAGAAGAAGAAAAGGTTTGATTGTCCTCCTTTACTCTCTCTTTATAAAATAAAAAAAAATTAAAAATTAATATATGTGACAATTTATAATAAAATAAATTAATCAGTCTTTCATCCTTTTTCTTCCGATAAAATAATTAAAACCCTCTTGAAGAAACAGAAAATGACTTCAGAATTGAGACCAACTAAAATAAAACCATTTCAAGAGGTCTCGGAAATGGTTAAATACACACTGTTACTACCTCCATTACAAAAAGATAGAGTAATTCTTATATTTGAAGATATTAGAAAAATTCATTTAATAATACTGAAAAAATAAATTTAAGATCATTTTCTAACTATACTATTTCATTTATTAATTATTCCACTTTAATAATTTTATTTTATTTATAACAATGCACATTAAAAAGGGCATGCATAATATTCCTTCCGTTCTAAAAAGATAGTCTAGTATTTTATTTTCGTCATCCGTAAAAGATACTCAATTGTTATATGGAGTTTTTATTTAATTTTTCATTTTCATATTTGCCCTTAGTTAATTAATGATTAAAATATATGTATACCAAACTTCCGGCGGGGTGGGGGGGGAGGGGAGGCAACTGGCTGCTTGCCCTATTCTCTCTGGGACTTAGGGTTTTTTCCCACCAAAGTGTGGCTCTAGTTTCTTTCTTGTTTTTTGGCATAAGGTTTGCTTCTTTGTTTGCTCTTGCTGTGAATTAACGTAAGGTTAGTATGGATCATGAGGAAATACTACGTCTTTGTGAAAAATTGAGGATCGATGAAAGAGAGGATGTAACTTTAAAAATTTCGCAAGGAGAATGCCATGAGGGGCTTGAATCCATGCGCTTCATGTTGGTAGGGAAAATCCTAGGACTAAAACCGGTTAACAAGGATCGATTGGAGCGTGTTTTGCGTAATATTTGGCAGGTGTCAAGAAATTTTCGTATTGAACAAAAGGGGGCTGCAAATATTTTTCTCTTTCAGTTTGGGACAATGGAGGATAAGAAGAAAATTCTATCGGGTGGTCCATGGCTGTTTAATAATCAAATTCTATCGCTAAAGGAACCAACAGGAGTAGGAGAGGTGGTGGATTTGGATTTTACAAAAGTTCAATTTTGGGTTCATTTGGCAAATCTGCCGCTAATGTGTTTGACGGAGTCTATTCTACGTTCTATAGGCGGGCAACTTGGGATCGTTGAAAGAGTGGATCTCGAGCATGTGGTGCCTAGGGTGAGGGTAACCCTAGACATTCTCCAACCTTTGAGGAGAGGTGTTAGGGTATTCTTGGAGGCAGTGGGGAAGGAGCAATGGGTATTATTCCAATATGAGAGACTGCCATATTTTTGCTTCAATTGCGGCATTATCGGACATCGCCTCCATGAATGCGACGGAGTTGGGGCAGAGGGACACATGCAATTATGGTGAATGGCTGCGTGCTTCTCAGCTGTTGAGGAGACAGGGTATTAGGGCATGAAGTAAGGTGTCAGAGACATTGGATATTGATGAATCGAGTATTAAGAAGACGCTGGGAGGAGGTTTTGATCGACACTTTTCACATGTTGGTGGCGGACTATGTGTGGGAGAAAAAGTAGGGGAAAATAGCGAGGGAGGAACCTTGAGGGGGGAGAAGGGAAAGGCAGTAGCTGTTACTACCTCAAGCGAGGCCACTGATGACGATGTGAATGTGAATTGTATACGGGGATTACAGGAGGTTAGGGTAATTGATGCGGGAAGGAATGATTGTGGGGTTAGGAAGATTGGTGTAGGGGTGATTGAGGAGAAGCAAGGAGGATCTGAGGGAGGTGAGGGGGCGGTAAGAAGGCGATGGTACAGGGGAAAGGGAAAGTTGGTGTAAGAAAGGACTGGAAACGAAAAAGCCGCACTGCACTAGGTTCTGCAGCTGCTTCTCCTTCAAAACTAATCATGGGTATGGGGACAAAGGGTGGCGGTAAAATTGCAAATAGTCCATCTGGGAAACAGATATTCTATCAGGAAGGGGTGGATGGTCCGAGAAAGGGGAAGAAGGGGCGGAAGGATGTAGGTAGGATGGGAGACAGTATTGAGGTGCAGGAGGATGATGCGGACATGATTGTTGAAACGGCGAGTTCTACTGAGCAGGACCGCTGATCGCAATGAATATCTTAAGTTGGAATGTCCACAGACTAGAGAACCCCAGTACACTATCATCTTTACGGACGTTAGTTCGTAAGCATTCCCCTAGCTTAGTCTTCCTGTCCGAGACGAGGCTATCTGGAGCAAGGGCAGAGCGTATTCGGGTAAGTTTAGGATTTCATTTGTGTTTGGTGGTGGATTGTTGGGGTCAAAGTGGAGGCTTAATGATGTTATGGGAAAGAGGATTGGATGTCCGAGTTCAATCTTATTCGCCCGGACATATTGATGTCAAGGTTATGTTGGGAAATGGATTGCAGTGGAGGGCAACGGGCTTTTATGGAATCCAAGGCTTGCTGAACATGACCTATCATGGCGTCTGTGGAACAGGGAGGATCAGCCATGGGTCTGCTTCGGGGATTTTAACGAAACAATGTATACACATAAAAGGATTGGAAGTGAGTCGAGGCCAGCTAGAGCGATGGAAGGGTTCCAGGAGGTTTTGGATGAGTGTGGCCTAAATGATTTGGGGTTTAAGGGACCGGAAATGACATGGAACAATGGTAGAAGAAGGACCGCAAATATTCAGGCTTGACTAGATCGAGTTGTATGTAATGAGCAATTGAAGGATTGGAATCCGGAAGCGGCAGTGGAAAATTTAACGTATTCTAGATCCAATCATCGTCCTCTTTTGTTGAGTATTGAGCCAATAAAGAAAGGGTTTGGATGTCATGGCAACAGTAATCGAAAGCCTTTTCGCTATGAGCTTTATTGGGCTAGAGGAGAGGGGTATAATGATCTTTTTGCCCTGTTACTAGCAGCATGGGAAAGTAATGGGCAGCAAGAGGATCCCTACAGCGATATTAATCATAATTTGACGGTTTGTAGCAAAGCTTTGAGGGATTGGGGGGAGGCATGGTTTGGAGGGATGTATAAATAGATTGCGGAGATTGAGATGTATAGGAACCAGCTCCTAAGTGCCCCAAACCCGGGTGATTACATGCAGGAGGTACGAGATTTGAAGGGGAAGGTTGGAAAGTTATATAGGCGAAAGTAAAGTTTTTGGAGGAAGAGGGCTAGGGCGGATTGGCTCAAAGACGGAGATAATAACACAAGGTTTTTTTATGCCAGAGCCACTGAGCGAATGCAGAAAAATACTATCTCTAGACTCAGAGGAGAGGATGGAGAATGGATTGAGGATAAGGAAACGCTTGTGACACATATTGAAGGGTTCTTTAAGACACTTTTTACTAGTGGTGACCCGTCGGAAGAAGACTTTGAAAAGGGGACAAGAGGGATTTGGGCTTCTCTTTCCGAACAAGATGTGAAAAAGCTAATGATTCCATTCACGACGGAGGAAGTTACTTCAGCGTTATTTGGCATGGAGCCATACAAAGGCCCTGGAGTTGATGGATTCCATGGATCATTCCATCAGACACACTGGGAGGAGTTGAAAGGTTGTGTATCTTCTACTTGTCTTAATGTTCTTAATGGTGATTGCTCTGTGGCTTCTGTGAATAAGACTACGATTGTATTGATCCCCAAAAAAATATCCCCTGAACTTGTTTCGGAATATAGGCCTATTGCACTATGTAATGTATTATATAAAATTGTTGCCAAGTGTCTGGCAAATAGGCTCAAACAGGTTTTGTCTCCTTTAATCTCTAGCACTCGGAGTGACCCCTAGAAGAATGATTACAGACAACGCTATTGCTGCTTTTGAGGTTTTACACTCGATAGGCAAACGGAACAATGGTAGCAAGTGGTTTCTTGCTCTCAAACTTGATATGAGCAAGGCCTATAACCGGGTGGAATGGGGCTTCATCAGAGCAGTTATGGAAAAAATGGGGTTCCCTTCACAATGGATAAGAGTTGTTCATGATTGCATCTCAACTGTGGAATATACCTTTACCTCTAATGGGAACTATCAAGGGTAGGTTTGACCGGAGAGGGAATTGAGACAGGGCTGCCCCCTCTCCCCATATTTGCTTATTATGTGTGCTGAAGCTTTCTCCTCTTTAATCTCTAGGGCTGAGGAGATTGGACATATTAGGGGAATGCAATGTTCTAGAAATGGGCCAATCATTAGTCATCTATTCTTTGCGGATGACTCCATTCTGTTCACCCGTGTAAATTCCCAGGATATGATCTGTATTTTGGATATTCTTGATATTTATGGCCGGGCTTCCGGATAACAGGTGAACGTGGAAAAGACTTCGATTTCCTTTACCCCAAATGTTAGCCAAGAGCATCGAAGGGTATTGGCGGATTTGTTGGGGATTGATGTTATTCGACAACATGATAAGTACCTGGGATTACCGTCTATGGTAGGGAAAAATAAGAGGGTGACCTTTGCTATGTTGAAGAGAAAATCTGGGAGAAAATTCAATCGTGGAAATGGAACTTCTTCTCCAGTGCAGGCAGTGAGGTCATGATCAAGGCGGTTTTGCAAGCCATTCCTACATATATTATGGGACTTTTTCGATTTCCTAATCAACTAGTTTCTGAGATCAAGAGCCTCATTCTGAGATTTTGGTGGGGTTGTGAAAGGGAATGAGAAGGAAATGGCTTGAGTGAACTGGGGGTTGATGTGCCGATCGAAGAAGGAAGGAGGCATGGGGTTCAGGGATATGCAATGTTTTAATCAGAGTTTGTTAGCAAAACAGGTGTGGAGATTATATCAAACACCTGAGTCATCACACAAGACGACTCTTGAAAGACAAATATTTCCCAAATTCTGATATTCTCTCGGCAAGTGAAAGGCAAGGTAGTTCCCATATTTGGCAGAGCTTGTTATGGGGAAGAAATATTATCACCGATGGGACTAGATGGCAGGTTGGTGATGGCAGTAGAATAAATATTTGGACGGATAAATGGTTGCCTGGGAACCCTTCTATGCATCTGTATACGGGAAGAATTGATGGGATCAATTTAGTGTGGGAATTAATTAGGGATGATGGTGAATGGGACATGGATCTCCTTGAAGATAAATTTTGGCCCGTAGACCAGCACCAAATTACAGCTTTACCTATTGGTCATGGAGGATGCATGGATTGTCTTATTTGGCATCACACAAAGAATGGAGAATATTCCGTCAAGAGTGGCTATCACCTTAGGAATGTGGGAATCCAAGGGGAGGATGGAAATTCTCGACAGACGAAAGATTGGGGCAAAGTTTGGCAGCTCAATGTGCTTCACCGAGTTAAGCATTTGTCTGGAGAATGATGAGAGGGGCACTACCCACTAATTTTAATCTACGGCGCCGTAAATTGGAAACGAATATGCGCTGCCCACGCTGCGGTGCTTATGAGACAAATTTGCACGTTTTTATACAATGTAGTTGGGTTACGAATTTGTGGCAAGAGCTTGATTGCTGGGAAATCATCAAGCCATTGCCGATACATGGGGATGAATTAATCTTTGGCGAATTTCTTTGGAGTGTCCAAGGTACAGTTTCAACAGCAATCTTTGAGATTCTATGTATGGCCGCTTGGAATATATAGAGGGTACGTAACCATCTTCGGAATGGGGATCGTCCACATGCAACCTCGTACATCAAAGACACCATTCTGCTCCAGATGGAAGAATTCCATAAAGTTAAGGTTCATGCTGAGGGTAGAGACACGCGAATAACTCAGCCGGCACTCAGCATCTAGAAGAATCTGACCGGGTGTGAGGGGGGTTTGTCCTATCCACAGATGCAGCGTTAAGGGTGGAAGAAGGTTAGGTCGGTATGGGTGGTTGGTTTAGAGATGGAAATGGACATATCCAAGGAGCTTTTGCATGCCGGCACAGAGGACTAGTTGATGCTATTATGGCGGAGACATGGGTAATAAGGTGTGGATTAAGGTTCGCACTAGAGAATGGGTGGGCTGTGGCAACGGTGGAGACTGATGCACTTATCATGGTGCACCAATTATTAAAAGAGGAACCATTAGCTCCAGTGGCGCCTTTTATTACTGAAGTTAGGAACCTACTTGCTAGGAGTAATTGTGGTACGTGTTGTTACATTCTAGGGATAGGAATCGAGTAGCCCACAATCTTGCTTCATACGCTTGTACTTCAGTTTTGAATTCCTTTTAGTCTGATTGTATACCCCTCTTCATCTCGCCTTGGGTGAGAGGGAATCTTTGAGTTTTAAGGAATGAAATTGAAATTAAAAAAAAAAAAAAAACTTCAAGGGGGGAAATGAGTTAATTGATTTTTTTTTTTTGACATAATATTCAAAGTGTCAAATTCTAATAAACACAATTTAAATAATGGTACTCATTTCAATATTAATCCTACTTTGGTCACTAATAATGATATTAACTCTAGATGATTAATTATGCATAAGGGCTAAAATAAGAAAATACACATAAAATTAAATATCCTAATTATATTACCTACCAACTCTTAATCCATATGAAAATGCCAACCTTCCTATCTTTATGGGTCAAATGGAGTATTTTAGCTACATTTTCTTTTTTAAAAAGTGATTTATATTTTAGGAGAGGAAAACAGAATATAAGACTATTTATATGAGGCAGCATAAAGTGAAATATTAAGAGCATATCTAATATATGGTTGCAGTCATAGGCAAATATGACAATAGACAAAAAAAAAAATGAAAAAAAATTATTTGGTACATTAATTAATCTAATGACCAGACTTCTCTATTTTTCTCTTTTTAAAATATCTAACACTCTCTCGGTCCTAAAAAGATATTTCCATTTTCTATTTTTTTCCATGTTTCAAATTATATTCCCTTTCCTTTTTAAAGGTGCATTAAAATTTTCTTTTTTCTATTATGCCCCTATTTAATATTTTTGGAATTAATCACGCTAACAATATATATGGTCAGCTTAATTATACGTGAAGTAATCAAATTTTCATAAGTAAATAAGGGAATTATAGGAATTCTGTGGATTAATTTTACTTTTGAAAATTCATTAATCACTTTTCCTTAATATGTGTGTAATTTAGAAGGGGAAAAATTTTGTGGGAGGGGGGGGGAACTAATAATTTTCCAAATGTACAATGTAAGCATTATTGTGTTGGGGAGTTTATTGACTATGCTGTCAATATTCTTTGCCACGTGTACAATCGTCAATATAATTTCATTGGAGATGCTCTACATAGATGAAAAGGCATATTTAAATTAGGGGTGTGCGTAGGTTTCAGGATCGGTTTTTTAAAGGCCCAAGACTAAATCAATTATTTTCGGATCGGTCCAGTTTCAGGCTTGTAAATGGCAAACCCGTTCAGTTTCAGTCCTAGTTTGGGTTCAGGTAATTGTTCGGGTCTTTTCAGGTTTTGTTCAAGTTTGTAATTTTTCAAATGTATAAATATGAGAAAGAAAAAAATTACTCTGTACATGACAAATCAATGTTTATTTTCCAATAAAAAAAAACTCATATGTACATGAGAGTTTTTTATTATGTTTTCTAGTTAGAAAATCTGTATTCTAAATTGTTATTACTCTCAATCTCCAACTTATCTTTTTTTCTCTATTTAATTATTATAACATAGATTGACTAAACTATTTCATTTCATTTATCTTCAAATCTATGTCATTCAAGAGCGAATACAAAAATGGTCAAACCACTACATAGTAATTGTAGTATGACTATCCAAATGACTATCTTTTTTTTCCCTATTTTTATTAAATGTCAAGATATATAACATGATTTATAAAAATAAACACATTATTCTCTTTGAATTATGTTTCACAAATGTCTCCTACTTAAATTCTTTCACCTTTTTTTACCCTGTATCAAAATATGGATTTGAAGATAGAGTAAATTGTAAAAATA
Organism: Nyctanthes arbor-tristis; assembly: GCA_963692815.1. Taxonomy (NCBI): domain Eukaryota; kingdom Viridiplantae; phylum Streptophyta; class Magnoliopsida; order Lamiales; family Oleaceae; genus Nyctanthes; species Nyctanthes arbor-tristis. The sequence continues at coordinate 37,916 of CAVNYN010219287.1, forward strand.
CTAAGTTATATTTTTCGGGCTTTTTGGGTTTTTTCAAACTTTATGTCAAAGTCCAGAACCGGACTACAACCATTCGAGCTTCGAGTTTCAAGCCCAAACTCGATTTTTTAAAGTTAAACCCCAGACTAGGACAGACGGTTTTAGTCCGGTCTCAGTTTGAGCCTATCGGGCTCGGTCTCTTTGCACAGCCCCCTAATTTAAATAACCTATATTCATAAATTGCATTACTTCAGTAATATTAATTGAGTTTTCTTAACTTATGTGAAAAGGGAAGGTTAACTATTTTTGTGGGATGGAAGGAGTACTTCTCTAGGGGACTATCTTTGCGGGAGGGAAAGAGTACTTCTCCTACTTCTCTACAACTTTTTACGATGCGATAAATACAAAGACAAATATATGCGATATCTAGCTAGTTTGATAAACAATAAATCCTATCTAGTATCTTAGAATGCACCCTTACGCTCGTGACTCGCTTGTGCGTGAACCTTCATGGAACTCTACTTTCAAGAGTTGATGAACGTCCCACTAGAAACTCTAACATTTGTACGAAGAACATTAAATTTTTTAGGAGATAGGAACTTTGTAAGAATATATACTAGTTGATCATAGGTCATGTAGAAATATATGAAACACCAAAAGCATTGTTTTTGAACATGGTCACCGATGAAATAATAATCAATTGCAAGGATAGAGCTAGAACTCGACATCACGATGCGCTCAAAATTTAGGACAGTACTAATTTGTGTATAATTTTTTTTTCAAATATTTATATATGGTAAAAAAAATAAAAAGAAAAAGGTTTTGGGGCACATGGTTGAGCCGAAGCAAAGTGGAGTCCCCCTAGCTAACTCCGCCCTGATCGATCGAAAGATGTTTCATGATTGATAGAGAGATAAGCGGCTCTCAAGTTATCACAGTAAATAATAATAGGTTTAGAGGCAAGGAGATTTGTAGTTTGAAAAGTAGGTTGATCAGCCATAGAACATCTACAGAACGTGAAACTAGAGTTCTATATTCAGCTCGACCAGGCAACAGTACGTATGTTGATTTTAAGAGCTCAATAAGATTGGAGAGTGACTAAGGTGCATATTATGTTTAGAAGTAGAGACGCGGTCAACTTGGTTGCCTGGAAATAGAAACGAGACATGGAATGTAAAACTCATTTTTAAAATAATGTAGGATATGAAACGTTGTGTTAATATTATATAGATATATAATTATTTTAATTGTAAAAATTTAATGTTTAATTTCAAAACACTTTAATATTAATAACTAACGAATTCAACTCAATCTAACTAATGGTTTACTTTAACATAATTTTATTATTTTTTGGGTTGATTAATAAAGAGGGCAAGATTCTTTAATTTTTCTTTGATTTAATTGCAATCAAAAGATCACAAATTGACTTTCAAAAAAAAAAAAAAGATAACAAATTGAATTTAAAGTCTATATCTTTAGCCAAAGTTTTCTAAAGATTATCTTTAATTTGACTATGCCAAAGTTTTCTAAAGATTTCCTAATAGCTTCCATGGAGTTCCCATTTTGTTCAAAAATGGGAAATTTCCTCAGAACTTTTGAAATGTTCCAGAGAGTTTCACTTTTAGAAACATTTCCAACATCAAGCTCTGTTCACTCGATCACTGTGGGCGAAGTTACACTGTCCACTTCTGACGTGACACACACATAGTCGACACACATGACGGTCATATATACGCCACATCTAGCTATGTGTGCGTTATGTCAGAAGTAGATGGTGTAACTCCGCCCACAGTGGGTGAGTGAACAAAATTCTTCCAATATCCTATCAAAGAAAAAAAATGGAATGAACAAGAAAAAAAACATTTTCAGCATATGAGATGCTTGTCTTTCAAAGTTTCCGTGCATCGTGAATTGGCATCCTACAATACTCAAGGATGGTTTGGTGCCGCTAGTCTGGGAATAAATTAATTAATCAAAATAATAATATGAAAGTATTCTAACTAGGACTTCCAAAATTATTAAAACAGAGATTAGCTCTCTGGCTTATGATGAATATTATTATTTATTAATTAATGGAAGTTTTAAAATATTGTATATTTATAAAATATGCAATGTGGTATTGATAGGAAATGGAAATATTTTAAACAATACAAAAATTTTGAGAAAAGCTGCCAATGAATTGCAGTGTCGTGGTCGACTCTCTTATTAGTCATGTTATTAATAATTTTTTGTGATAAATGCATATGTGAATATGTAATTATCTAGACTCTAATCAAGATGTATTTATTTTAACTATTTAAACAATTTATCTTGTGTAAAATAGAACGTGATCTAAATATGTCTAGCTCGAGTATGCATGCGAAAAGTAAATACACTAGAATTGTTGACGTTGAAATCAAAAAAGGGAAAAATCGCCGGTACACGTGCCATGGAACAACCGATCCACTAACACAGGGAAAGTTCAGTATAGAGAAAGATAATTAAATGCTATCGCAATAGACACTAAACATTCAAAAGGAAAATTCATAAAAGCACTCCCTCTTTTTGCCTTTTGATATGTTGACAACTCCCGTTGCTCCTTCTTTCTCCTGCGCTCCTCCCAGAACGTACATCCAACTTCTAGAGATTTCCCGAACTCATCTTAAGACACTTGAACTCTTGAACTACTTCAACTTTGAGTGGATAAGTCCCTCTCACATATGTTGATCGCCTACCAACGCACTATGAAGAGTTGCCAAACAAGCACATCTTGAAAGCGTGGAATGCGATTGAAAGAAACAAAAGGAAGGTGCATCAAAATTAAAAAAAAAAAAAAATTCTCAGAAAAGTGGATATGCACGTGCATACCTCCACCCCTGGGTGCGGTAATTAGATACTCATGTTCTCGGCGAGAGTCTTGAGTTTGAACTAGTCTTGAGTTTGAACCACACCCAGTGGCGTAACCAAGAAATTAAGTCAGTGCGGTTAGAACATTTTACTGAAGAAAAAATGCCAAGGGACATCTGCTAATGTCAAGGAATATACGTCAAGATGTATGATATGTGCCACATAAAATTCAACAAATGCGAGGAAATTCGAAATGATCCACAAATTTTAGTAGCCACTCATGAATTTATTAGGTACAAATGAATCAACAAAATATAAGAGTTCATCTTAGAAAAGATCACCATGTTGATCAGGAAACTAAAATACAGAACTTTTGGCTTCTCCATTTGTAAAACCCACCACTTGGATTTAGTAGTTTAATCATAGTAAAAAATCATGATATATTATTGAAAACAAAATCTAAAGCAACAAAAGAAAATTCTAAATCTTAAAATTACTCTTCCATGTAAAAACAGACAACTCCAAAATCGAGAAAAAGTTCATTGACAAAAAACTAATCTTGAATCATTAAACAGAAAAGTTAGAAACTATGAAATAGCACATTTTAGGCATTTCTTCAAACACGTTTTCTGCGCCCTGGCGTCCAATACTACATATGATTTAAACATCTAATCAAATTTCAAGTTGCACAATCAAGCAAAAACACATTAATCTAAGACTTCCTAACTCATTCTCCTTTCTAATTACATAAACAATTAAAATTGAAACTGGATGCACACACTTACTTTCACCGGTTTTATTTTCCTTGTGTTATTAAGTAGCTCAAAATTTCGGCATTCTATGGCTGGAATCTCGATGATAGCATAACTTTTTGTGGCAGAGTAATAGCGGGGAGCGGAACTTGGATGGAGGTGAAGGAATTATAGCAGTAGTGAGAATCATCACAGGTCACAAGTCATTGCTGGCATCCCGTTGTGACCGATAAATTGTGAATTTGTGAACGTGTTTCTCAAATCCGACATCGCTGTGTTTTACAACTCTGAAGTTGGCTTCGACAAAATAGTAGAGGGCCGTACAAAACAAATTGCAACAAGTCTATGGGCCTAAAGTTATTGGGTCCACTGATTAGTTAAGCTAAATTTTTTAGGGTTCTTTTAATAAAAATACTGTTGATTGATAGGGGTTTGAAAAATACTTTACTTTTAAAATTATTTGTAACAATACCCTTTTGAATTGTAAAAGTAATCCAAACCAATTTTTACATAATTCAATTATTATTAAATTCATGTTAATAATTTATTTTACTACCCAGTTGCCATTAATTAAATAATAAAATCAGCTAATCATTAATACTTATCATAGTCACAAAACAAAACTACCACCCGTCTCCTCTTGGTAACAACAGCCGCCTCCACCACTGTTGCCGATGATTTAATGCACGGTAACAGTCCTCGCCAATACATTACAAATTGGAAAAATCATGGCAAATCCCCATGAAAAAAACATAGTAACATAGAAAAAATTGTGTTACTAGTAATAATAACTCTAAAAAACTACCGTAACACATCGTAACATGAAAAGAAATTTGGTAAAATAGCAACCTAATAAATTCAATAAAAAAGGGTAAAAACTCAAAAAGTCAAACAGAACTGTAACAAAAAAAAAATAGTAACAGCCCAAAAAAAGGAAAAAAACCAATAGTAACAATCTCAAAAAAATAATGCGAAAATAGATAGAAAAAAGAATAGTAACAATCACTAAGAACCAAAAAAAAAAATAAAATTTCTCAACGAGTGATAACATTGAAAAAAACACAAGAACACAATGGTAACAAAAAATCAAATTCACGTTGAATAAATGAAAAAAGACAGTATCGATCCAAAAAACTATTGTGTTAACACAAAATTAAATCATGAAATGGAGTGAGCATAGAAACATTAACTCTAAAAACTTACCCAATATCATGTTATAGGAAAATTTAAAAAAAAAATCCAAAATGAAATGTTAAAAAAAAAAAAAAGATCAGGAAGAAATTTTAAAAAAAAAAAAATGAGAAAACAATTTTAGATCACGGTGACACCAAGCAATTGCAGACGAGGCTTAAATCATTGGCGTGTTTCGGTAGCAAATTCAGTGGTGCCTTTGCTGTCATGTTGAGAAGAATTGGGAGTGAAAGATAGTCATATCTGAACTGGGAGAATGCCTTTGATTCTATCACGTTTTCAATTATTTTGAGACCCTCCACGCATCTTTGTAAATATCGTGGTTCTTTGAAGTAACTGAATATGACTGGTGGATTGTTATTTGGGTTCCTGTTCCTGAGGAGTAAATTGCCTGGGGAGATTGGATCCATGATCTTCTCTTAAGATGAATCCACCTCTGAATGCTGCTGGCTCAAGTTTTTCCATGGCATCAATGGCTTTGGCTAGAGCTTCTGGGGTTCTTTGCTTTGGAGGAACTGTTGATAACTGCCCAATCTGCTGTTCGCAGCAGGTGGCAATCTGAGTAGGGCGGTGGCCTGGAGCATGGTAGATTGTTATCGTGGTGGGGCTGCTTGTGGCGAATGTGATGGTAAATGGACGTAAGCTATAGGGTTGGTTGTTGTGGCGGTGGTCGGTGAATGGATAACAACACATTCATATATTCAAAGTCGAGAAACCATACAATATCATTCAATATATCATAAATAATAATTTGCTGGAAATTCAACTATCATAAATTAATCAGTCTTTTTTCCATCTTTCTAATCCCTTCTTGAATTCCCTTTATAGAATGATTAAATACATTGCAAGAATAAACAAAAAGTGATTTTAGAGTTGAAACCAACTAAAATAAGACTTATTCAAGAAGACTTGGAAATTGTAAAACATGATTTAGTTCTCTCAAGTCCGTCTCAGGCAGCTTTGATTTAAATGGAAGAAGAAAGTTTATAACAAAATTAAAGTCAAACTCGATCGCCATGGCTTCTCACTTTAGCTTGATTCATTAATTAGTTTTCATACAAATTAGCTCCAAAAAGATTCCAAATGTGTATTTTTGGCCCTCCACACAAAAAATCCTATTTTCAATATTTTCATTTCATTCTAATAATTCAAAATGGGGCCGGATTCGGATCATATCAAGAAAGTGTGTGACTAGGTTATTGCAGAGCCAATGAATGATCATCTATGGGTTTTTGAGTTTTTTCAGAATAATGAATGAGATCAAGCTAAGCTTTGAGGATGTTTTACCTAAGACATGGTTGATGCTGTTATGAGGATCCCAATTTCTCATTTGGAGGATAGGATTCTTTGAAGTCTAACAATGATGGGAAGTTTTCCACCAAAAGCTGTTTTGACCTTATTAGAGAGAGAAAGGTGAACATTTTTCTTACAAATACATATGGAATCAGAGAGTTAATTACCCGAAATGTCACTGTACTTTTAAAAAGTTATCTCAAATGCCAATATACTTTAAAACTCACCCGAAATGTCACTGAACTTTCAAAAAAGTTATCTCAAATATTATTGTATTTTAAAATTCACCCGATATGTCACTGAACTTGTGAAAGTGATATCTCATTTGCCACCTTCGTTAAGAAATGTAACGGACTTGATGACATAGCTAACAGAATTTACTATGTGGTATTTTGACTGTTATTTTTTTAACTAGGGGTTGAACGAGTGGCAAATAAGATAATATTTTCACAAATTTAGTGGCATATGAAGAAAGTTTTATAAAAGAAAGTTTTATAAAACTTTATAAAATTTTAATGTCATTGTACTTTATAAAACTTTTTTCATATGCTACTAAACTCATAAAAATATTATCTCATTTGTCACTCCGTAAATATCCGGTTAAAAAAAAAGGTAAAGATGCCACATGGTAAATTCCGTTAGCCATATCGTCAGTCCATTACATTTTTAACGGGATGGCAAACGGGGTAATACTTTCACAAGTTCAGTGACATATCATGTGAGTTTTAAAGTACAATGGCATTTGAGTCAGGTGAGTTTTAAAGTACAATGACATTTGAGATAACATTTTAAAAGTAGAGTGACATTTCCTACATAGTTTTAAAGTATAATAGCATTTGAGATAACTTTTTGAAAGTACAATGGTATTTCAGGTAATTAACTCAGAATCAGATGGTTACTCGTGAAGTCTCTTAATTTCTTCATCTGGAGATTATAGAATAGATTAAACATATACCTGGCCTCTGAAATCTGAATATGTTCACTAAGAGGAGGTAAACACTATTTAGCATGTTTTCCTTCATTGTCCCAAAGTTGATCTTGTTTGGAAACATTTCTTTTCTGTCATAGGAGAAAGCATGCTTGATTGTAGTTCTTCTGGACAGCTGCATATGTTCTGGATTACCATGTGCTAGAAAAAGGGCATTTAATAGCTAGTTTCAATCTACTGCCAGACGTTTGGCGTCATTATGCCACTAGACTTCTATATGGCGAGAGGCCCTTGTGGAAGGCTCACATGATAGGCTATTAGCTCAGTCGTAGAGCGCATCCCTGATAATTGCATTGTTGAAACCACGTGTAGGTTCCTAATGATTTTTTGCCACACAACTAGCTGTTGAGTTTGGTGCTAACAACTTACTCTAGAGTCTGGGATTCGTAAAAGACCACAGTGCTTTAGTTTACTCTTCTCTATAAAATTTGTAATGTTAAAATTAGTTAGGTTGTTAGTGAAGTTGTTAGTTAACAACTCAAAAAAGTATCTTCATTGACGTGTGTTAAGAAAGTTGTTAAAAGAATCCTTTTTGGTGAGTTGTTAACTTTGTTGTTAATTTTAACAATAATTTTAACATTTTGTTAGAATTTAATATTTTTGAAAAATTCTTTTTTTATCTATTTAATGAAATTTGCAAATAATTGTTGAAAAATAATGAAGCCCATTTAGACTTGAATAGATTTCAGTGATTTTGTTTAATATACATCTAATGTGACACTTTAATAGTTGTTAATTTTAATTTGCAGGTTTGACATTTAACAATAATTTAAAATGAGCTTTTTACTTGTGTGAATAGCTAAATTTAACAACACTAATGCAGATACTCTTAAGCTATATTATTTAATTCCACGTATTGCTACTTGAACGGTCTCTTAGAGTTACTTGCGGGAGACCATTTTTATTTGAAAAGACCTTTTTATTTACTGTAGAACTTACCAGATGTGTAGGAGTCTGTTCTGGGTTTGTTTGAGTTCACTTTGTTCATTCTATTTTGAGTTCATCCGGCTATATTTTAGAAATCTATCTATATAAAGTGTGTGCTTTGTTGCTTTAGTTCGTGTAACTCTTATCTTAGGCATCGTCTGACGGCATAAATCCCGCTAGACGTCTAATGGGAGATCACTTTCAATTCAATAGCAGAGTTTGCTTCGCTTGCCAAACAAGCAGATCTATGGCTTTTCCAAAGCTGGAATTCCGTCTATACAGAATATTGGAGACATCTGGTGACAAGTGGAGTTGTCAAGTTTGAACGTTTGACTGCATTGCTGTAAGAATTGCAAATGTTTGGTAACTAATTAGCTTTTATGAGAAACACAAGTTATATGTACCGGTAAATATACATCCAACGCGATGTTTTTTAAGTATACATGATATCCACACGTAATGTTCAACATAAACACTAAATTTTTAACATGAAATCAATAATCGACCACTAAACAGAGAGCTCATTGATATTTAAAAAACATTTCTTTAACCAATACAGATCTAACAACCACCTCCAACTCCAACTCCAACTCCACCTCCGCTACTAGCTGCAGTAGCTGCCGCTGCAGTTGCTCCTGACGATCCACCTCCAGGGCGTCTCTCCTGAGGATCATCGGCACAATCCCCACAACCAAATATTAGTAAAGACATAATTGATAAAGACATAACTACCATCCCAAGCATAAACATGAACCCGAATGCCTCATATAAAAGATCTTCACTTGCAGAACTTCCACTGCTTGCAACAACATAATATCGAGCCATTTTGACCCAAACCAGATGATTTTCCGCGGGGCATTGGAACATTAATGTATTATGTTTTTATAAGGAATTTATTGGGCCTTGGGATCGTTTTCAATTATATTTAGTCAATTTGTGACGAAATTTCTGTAATACTTTAGTAGTTTAATTTGCCAACATAACAATGGATTAGGCCATCTATAGGAACAAGTGGCAAAATAAGCTAAATAATTCTACAATTTTATATGGTTTCTTGTCATCAAAATTTGACTTCTCTTACATTTAACGTCTGGTTATTGAAGTTGCTTAGGATAAACACTAACTTAAGATGGTAAACCAAAAAAAAAAAAAAAAGAATTTGTTAGAGTTTTGATCCAATAGTTTCTTAGAATATGAGCACCATCTAACATGCACACTACAAGAAATATCATCTGCAGCGACGACAATTTCCAACGACACCGAAAATCGCCGCTATAGGTTCGCCTATAGCGGCGACAATCAGTTGTCGCAGTAGGCTAACCCCTGTAGCGGCGACAAAATCATGTCGCCGCTATAGGTTCACTCTACAACGGCGACATCAGCTGTCGTCACTACAGGTTGTGGTTATAGCGGCGACAACATTATATCTATAGCGGTGACATGAAAAGTCGTCGCTATACAGTTGGCGGGAAGACTTTCCCGCCTTTGAGGAGGCCTATACCAACGACTTCTCATTGCTGTACATACTGTGTTCGTTGCTATTATTGTAATAATTTATATAATATATATTTTAAATGCAAACAATGAAGCGAAAATCACTTTAGCTCAATTGGTGAAATGCTTGGAGTGTGAAAGGGAGCTCCCAGGTTCGAGCCTTGGCTGAGGCAAATAATGCCTCAATTAAACAGG
>CAVNYN010219289.1:0-61938 GCA_963692815.1 Nyctanthes arbor-tristis
ATATGCTATTATAAGAGGCGAAAAAAATATATTGTAATTTTTAAAAGATATAAATATCATTGTCAAGCTATTGGATATGAAAGAATATACACGAGTTAACGGGAGGTCCTTTGCTACATGAATAGTGATAGGTTCTGGTCTAATTTGCCAAGACAAAAATAATAGGGTCTATTTTCGTATAAACAGTGATAGATTGAGATCTAATTTACCAAAATAAAAATGATAAAGTCCTTTTACACAATAACTTCAAACGTTAGAGTTTTTTGCGCCAATTACCCATTGATCATTTGACATCCCTCTCCAGCCCTAGTCTGCTCACTATAAAGGTCTTTGCTATTTGGTAAAGCAATTGGCATTCTGAAAGAAATCCCAACTCAAAATGAGGCATACAGAGAGATGGGAGTTTCTAAAGGGTTGTTGCCCTCTCTGCTTGCCCATGATTTTCAGCATCAATAGAAATCATTAAATCAACAGCCCTTTAACGCTGGCTGTATCTGTATCTGTTTCTCAGTTCCCTGCGACCTCGTATATATACGCTGGGTAATTTCACAAATCGTCTCTGTACTTACAGCAAAGTTCCATGGGATTTTCTCGTGTACATGCTTCCTAACGTTTCTGCTGCTGCTGCTGCTGCTAATTCTATGTGTAGGCTGTGATGATTATGTTCTTTTAGTTGGGTCGGGCATGTGGATCGGACCCGTATCTTGGCGTGGCAAACCTGGATGGCTTTGTGAGAAGGGAAATTTACAGAGTGTTGTTTCTTTCTTGCATTTGCAATCAGGTTCATTGCAGCCATGGCGGTGTCTCACTCTCTTTGCCTGTTTATTTGCAGATCTGAGCCTCACACCCAAGTTTATTTCTTTCAAAGCTTGCTTGTTCAATATATCTTAAACTTTCTCCAAGTATTTGCAGAAATCCAACTCAAGAATGAGGCTAACAGGGATGGGATGTTTTGTTAAGGGTGGTTGCTTATCTCTGTTTGCCAATGATTTCCTTTGCAAAAGTCAACAGCCCTTTTATGGCAACACCAATACCAGTCTCCTTGTCCTTTTGAACCTTAGGGGTACCTTTTTTTCAAGCCCTTCTAGTTTAATTGATGATTGTATGTGGCTGTATATGGACCTTAAGGCAAGGTTTCAATTTTCATCCATGCAACTTGGGATTCTTGTGTTTTCTTTTGAAAACCAGGCTCAAATTTGTTGTTGTTGCTGTTGCTGCTGCCACTACTGCTCGATTTTTAATTCTGGGCAACATTCCATGGGATATACAATTTTCAAGACAACCCCTAATCAAACATATCCCAAGCATAAAGGCTGTGATGATTATTTTCTTAGAGTTGGATTGGCTATGGGGAAATATGACCTGTATCTTGGCAGGGCAAACCTTGATGATATGCTGAGAAAGGACATTACTAAAAGGCGTTCCTTTCTTGCATATGCAACTGGGTTTTGCAGCCATGGCGGTATCTCACTCCCTTTGCCTGTTGTATTTCAGATCTGAGCCTTATTTGTCTTTGAAAATTGCTTCTTTTACTTGTAAGTTAACATTTTTAAGAATGGCCAAACTTGCTCCTACTTGTCCTCAGGTTCAGAATAATGCAATTCAAGAAAGAGGCCCAGAGAGGGTCCCACTCTTATGTTCTTAAGATTTCAAGGCTGAATGCATTCATCTACAAGCTTTTAAGTCGCCAAACAAATAATTGTGAATTTGTCTGGGTACCACAAACAGCAGAAACTTGTGTTAACATTTCTTTCAGGGGTTTTGATGAGCTCTATCTGCATTGTATGGACTTTGGTTTGTCAATTCTTGATGCTGTTAAGAGTGAATGTTTGTTTTCCTTTGACTTGGATTCTTGGCAGGACCCATAATGGAGATGAGACAGATTAGAGCTCTTCACTCTTTGGCATATGCAAGCGGTGTGGCTAACAAGTTTTGCTGCCATGGCTGTTGTTTTTGCAGATTTGAGCCTCATGCTTTGTCATATTCAAATTGGTTTGATAATTTTAAAGGCGGGTAAACCAAGTTAGGCACAGTACCAAGAATTGCTTTTTGTTTGTGATTCAAAGGGAACAATAACTTGGGGACAATTGCAGTGGTTAAATTAAAATTTTCTTGCAGGAGAAAGAACTTGTATTTTGCTGACTTTTGCCTTGTTGGGTTGGGTAATTGCTCTCAGGCGTTAAGTAAAGAAAAATGATTTCACCATGGGAAATACAAATCATAAATATTGCCTGTTTGGTACATTTCTCAACTTTATCAACGAATAATTCTATTTGGACGAATAAGTTGATAAAAAGTGTAACAAAATGAAAATGTGGTCCATGTAATAATCATTAACAAAAAGGTGATATGATGTGTTAAAAATAAAATGATATTATTTGTTAATTTTATTTAAATTTTTGTATCTTGCTTTGATGAAATAGCACAACACTTTTTCAAAAGAGGCTTGCATCCTCCTAAGGGCACTGAATTTTTTTTTTTGTTTTTTGAACTACCAAGGGCACTGAAGTTGGCATTATGCGAAAATTAATTGTACAGCAAAATAAATGAGGGGGAAGAGGGGCACATGTCACGAGTAGTTGAAAAATTCATTGTTACACTGCAGAGAAATGTTGATTATAGGAGGACAAAATGAAAAGGAAAATCAAGGGTCAATTTTCAACTGGTAAATGGTTTAAAAAGTCTTGATTGTAAAATTGTATATGGTTCACTATTTCTTTTTGGAATGTTTTAAATATATAGTCTTTTTTTCTTTTATTAAAAAGTTTAAAATTGTATTATTTTACTAATTTACTCTTATTTAATATTTAATTAAAATTATCAATTTTAAATTATACTCATTAAATATGGGTAAATTAGGAATATAGATTGTAAAATTTATTTTTCCAATACAACTCTTGATTCACGTGAAAAAGTAAAATGAACTATATAATTGAGACGGAGGGAGTATATTACAAAGGATGGTAAGGGAGGAGAATTGAACTTTCAATTAAAAGTTTGAAAACTAATTAGAATTAGAATTAGAATACTATTAAACCACATGAGTTTTGGCTTCAATTGGTAAATGTTGATTATTGTAGATTTGGCAGATGTTCCATTCCAGGTCGTTCCATGGAGAGATGCCAGAATGTCGAAATTGCTCCCTGGCTTCTCTACACTTTTGAGGGGCCATACTAATATGGTCTTTTTTTTTTTTTTTTGGGACAAAAATGCATTTTTTATTACCGACAAAAGGAAATACAAGGTGAACCCAAAGCAAATGGGTCAGTACGCAAAACACTCAGCCTAAAAGGACCAAGAGGACGTCACAAACAAAAGGCTCCGCAAATAAGCCCAAAATCTAAAGGATCAGATACAGGCCGACTAGAAACGGCCAAACAAGACCAACAAAGAATGCCAAACCCATCTCGTCCCAAAGGCAAAGATCAACCAGACTTCTTGACTACTGGGAGAGTACTTTATGACGTGACCTCTCTTGATTGGGTGAATTCCAAGCTTACACGTCATAGAGTACTTTCCCTAAGGGGGAGAGTACTCCTCTCCCTATAAGCACTCCAGACTTCCTCTCAAGGACTTTCCTTCTTAACAAAATTCTAACGGTTTCTTCTTTCAAAATTCATCATCTCCTGAAGTTTCTTCATCGTCCGAGCCCGACCTCACTCATTCATATGCTTTGCCGGCTAGGTAAGTGGCGAATTTAAGAAAATGGAACTTGTCGTGCTTACTGAGACGCTCTTTCACCAGCTTTAGTTATAGTGCTTATCCTTGAAGAAGTTCCATCCATGAATCAATCTCATCTGTTCGTGGCGTTCCTTGGCAACACAATAAAGATTTGCATCCATGTTCAGTATCAATTCTAGGTTTTTGATTGGGTTCAGTAATGAGTGATGGCCCCACATCTGTACAGATAGCAAAGAAGGCAAGTACTGATTCAGCATAAAGATTGGAGCCGGGGGAGAGGGATTTGATGGTGGGGTTGCAGAGTCTTCTATCTCTAAAAGAGTATTTCCAATGGCAGAAGAAAATTTTGAGTGAAAAAGAAAAGAGTTTCAAAATGTGGTTTAATAGAGGGTATTAGTGGCGTTCTGTGATCAGAGGTCTTAAAAATGGAGACGCACTGGATTGGGTTGCAATAATAACTTAGTTGGAAAGTTAGGTACAGAGAAACAGAGGGAATAATTTTCAAGATGATAATATTTGTTGGATTAGGTGTGGGGGATTAAATTGGTCAAACTTTCAATTAATTCAAAGTCATAAAGGCTTGTATCACTGGTGAGGATCTTTTCCAGAGAGGCAATCCGAGCAATTAGCTCAAAACCTATACAAGAGTTAGTGATAAAAAACCTAGAAGTGATCATATTTTTTCTGTGCAAAGTGAGTTATGGGGTGAGGCGCAGGGCTACTGCAGTAAGTGAAAGTCAAAAAGAAAATGGGGGATCACCAGTGGAAGAAAGTGAACAACAGTCTGTGCAAGTGAAGAAAATATTCTTTGAAAAAGCATAGAGTCCTTCACTGATGGAGAGAAGAAAAAAAAAACCTGAGCACATTTCACAAGAAGGATACATTTACTCTTAGGTGCTAGAAGTAGCTAGAGATATGCTTAAATTCAAGAAATGAGTGAATGAGAAAGATTAAACAAGTGCTAATCACAATATCAATACATCCAGCAAGATTGTTTACTGGAAGCCAAAGATATTATGAACAGGGAGAACTTGAGGAATTAAAACCAAATTTTACAAAAAGGAATCAAAAAATTCCAATGCATTTGTTTTCATTTCTTCTTTTCTTTCTTTTTTTTTCATTTCTTTTTTTTCTTTTTTCCTTTTTCATTTTTCGTTTTTCTTTTTCTCTTTTTCCATCTTTTATATGTTGTCTCTCATTCATTTTCCAATGGCAACCAAAATCCACTTTTTCATCTTCATTTTCACACATATTCCACATCAAAGGAAAAGAGAAAATTTCGGAGGACAGTAGTCAAAGCATCGTGGCACACCTGGTTTGCATTAAAGTTGATGAAAGGATTCCACAGAAGATGTTTCCATATCTGAGGTAGGTTTATTTCTTCTCCTTGCTTGGCTTAAAATCACAACTGAATGATGCCAAATGAGTCTAAGCTTCGTGTTGTTGCTGATTTTTGTGTGATTCGCTTTGAGGTCATCTCCTTGTTGATTATGTTTCCCAACCTGCAATTTCAGAGAAAAGGAAGTGTCTTGTGCAAATTATGCATTATGGGATATGGTGCAGGGCTGAGTAAATTTTGGGCTGATTGAGAGCTGAAAAACCTCCCGTTTTCATTTCTCAGAGATTCACACAGAACCAGGGTCTAGGATTTCACAAAGCTACTCAATAGTCCTAGTATAAGTGATCCCATTTTTTTCATTTTGGATGATTGGAATGAGTTGATGTGGGATGTTATTTTGACAAAAGTAAAGAGGAGCTTTTTTATTAAAACTTTCCAGAGCAATCCAGTCTGCAATAGAGTTACCCTCACTGTAGATGTGAGTAAATTCCACTTTGAGTTTTTGACTAAGTTTTTTGATAGCCTCAATTAAGTAATTGAGCTATGGAGATTTCCATCATGCCATCTGTTTCCACAATGATATCTTTGTAATGATGTTCAATAGCCCATCTAATCCCCATCAGAATTGCCTTCAATTCTGTTTCTAGCACTGTCCATTTGCCCCAAAACTCCCCCAGTCCACATAATGGCTTACCTAGCTCATCTCTAACAATGGCACCCCCAGCAGTGTTGCCATCAATCTTACATCTGTATCCATCAGGATTAATTTTCTTGACTCCTCCATGGGGGGAAGCGAAGTTACTGGGATACGAATCTTTTTTCTGGCCAGAATGTGGGTTGCAAAATGTGCCGCAATCTCTTCATCACCCTTCCACTGTGTATCTAAAACGGGCCATGCCATTAAACCACTGAAATTGCAAATCATTTATAGAAATTAGACCTTGATTTTTATTAGTATATATGGTCTTTAGGTTTCTAATTTCTTTAATCACATCTTTATTCTGAACTTTTTATTTATTTATTTATACAATAGGGAAATTATTAGAAGGGGCATTAACATAAAATCTTTACTACTTGAACCATCATCGTTAATCGATTCTGAACTTTTTATTAATTAGTGTGTTTTAAGGATTATAATCCGTATCTCAGCAAAAATCTCGTTAACAAGTTTCTAAATGTTTTGAATATAAGTAAAAAGATACTCCTGGTAGTAAATAATAAGGGTAGTAATATTTTTTCCCGGTTTTAAAATATGGAAACAAAATATTTTAGGCAAAAATAATTATTTGAAGTTATATAGTTTATTTAAGTTGAGAAAAAGAAATGTATAAAAGAAAAATTATAGTAGGGATATATAAACGTAAAGTTAGAGCCCTTTTTCGAGAACTTTTCGAAAGTTTTATAACAAAACATCCTAACTTGTGTGGTGTATATAGATGTATGTCACGTATATAGAAGCTTTGTTAAAAAACATTGGGGAGGTTTTTGAAAATTTTCCTCTAAAATTAATATTACATTTGTCTTAAAAAAATAGTCATATTCTTTTTTCACACAGATTAAGAAAAATTCATTTAATATTATTAAAAATGTAAATTTTAGCATTATTTTCTTATTATACCATTTTATTTATTAATTATTTCACTTAATAATTTTATTTTTTATTACTATATTGATTAAATATGAATAAGTAAGGAAATTAATATTTCAATTATTTTTTAATAAAGAAAAAAATTAAACCATCTTTTTGTGTTGGATTTGGTGTTGGAGATGGTAACTTTTCAGGGAACCACCCAAGTACTTGATCTGCTGCTTCAGTGTGTCTTGGCTCACAAAAGATCCCAACTCAAGAGAGAGAGGCGGAAAGAGACGGGATTCTCTCAAAAGGGTTGTTGCCCTCTCTTTCTGCCGATGATCTCACAATCTGCAAAAATCAACAGCCCTTTGACGTCACCTCCAGTCTTCCTCTGGTATCCTTCCAGTGTGTGTGACTGCGTTGGTGCACGCAACAAGTAACAATCAGCAATTTCCTCTGTATATTCTCTGTTTTTTTTTTTTCCTGGATATTTATATATACTTCTCAATCTTTCAACGCTTGCTGCTTAGTTTGTTGTTGAGGCTATGATGATTATTATTCTTTTCTTTGAGTTGGGTCGGGCATCTGAAAACTTGACCCGTATCTTGGCCGGGCGGATCCAGATGGCATTATGTGCAACTGGGTTTTTGAAGCCATGGCGGCGTCTCGCTTCCTTTGCCTGTGTTTTCTGCAGATCTGAGCCTCAGGGATTCGGTTCTATGACCGTTTTATGGTGGAATTTTAGGGGCGGAGGCCCAACAGGCCTAGTGCGGTCCATGGACCGCACTGGACTGGCCAACGACCCAGTAGGCCCAAAAAAATTTAAGTCCAATCCGTCTAATTTTCTTAGGCCAAGTAAGAAAGTTTAGAAAAAGATAACGGGCCTGATCCAAAATATAAAAATTTAGCTCAATATATTGTCCAAATCCAATCAATTATTTATTTTTAAAGTATTGCTCAACATCCAAATTAAAAGCCCAGTTAAATAATCCAAAAACTAAAACCAACTCTCACCGTCAAAACGTTCAGCTTCTTCCAGCTTCTCGATTCCCAAATCCCAAATCCCGTTACTCTCTGTCTCTCTTCTTCAAGATTTCAAAGTTTCTCTTAAATATTCTCCAACTCTGATTCTCCAATTTCTCTTACATATTGGGCCTCCGCACTCGGTCCAACTCTGATTCTCCAAAATTTCGCATATTCCTTTACAATGAACTGAAAGCAGCCACTCAAGGATTCAAATACAAAATTGGAGAGGGAGGACTTGGGTCGGTTTACAAGGTAATTACTTATGACATTTTAATATACTGGATAGGACTACTAGAAAAACAAAAATTAAAAGATTTTGACACACCAAAAACTTTCAATCGGAAGTTTTTTTTTAGGGGGGGATGGTGGTAATATGCTAAAATCACCTTTTAGCTGGTCAAAAATGCAGGGGTAGCTTCAAGATGGGGTTTTAGTAACGGTCAAAGTTCTCTCGGTTGAACTGGAGTCATTGCAAGGTGAGAGGGAGTGTATATCTGAGATAGCGGCATTATCTGATATCAAGCATGAAAATCTTGTTACTCTTCGAGCAAATAGACTTTTGGTCTATGATTTTACGGAACATAATTGCCTTCTTGGTAAATTCTTGTCTCGACTTTTGCAAACCTGAGAAAAAGTTGATAAAAATGATCTGAAATTGATTCTCCTTTTCATGAACAAGTAGAAAAAAAAACAGAATGAAATTTGAAGGCCTATTATAGTTTTTATTTTTTAAGTTTTGTCCAATTTAATTCAAGGTTTGTAGGGTTTTTTTGTTTATAATTTATAAATTATATAATTTAGGGCTTTTTTGTTTAGCTTATTGTTTAGTTTAGTTAGAACTTAGAAGTAAGTCAGTTATTATTGAATTGAAATTGTTGATTTATTGTTTTTATTGTCTTGTTGAACTTGAATAGTAACTTGACTATTGTTGTCTTGTTGAAATATTGTGTAATTAGTAATTAGAACTTAGAACTTAGAAGTAAGTTAGGCCTTAGGGCTTATATTATTAATTGTATGTAATATTGTTGTTGAATTGAATGTTTTTGTTGAAATTGAATGTTGTAGGTTTGAGTAGTAGCTTGACTATTTTATTTTTGAATATTGATAATGAACTTATTGTAAAACAGTTTTAAAGTATGAAAACCCATAAAGGACAGTTGTAAAAGTATGTCATTGTATTTGTGTTCATTGTCAAACTGTTTTATAGCTTCTTTATTTCAAAATTTTGGACCGCACTGACCTTAAATCATGGCTCCGCCCTTGATTTTACCCCATTTTCTATTTTTTCCTTGGGAAAAAAAAACGTCTGAATTTTTACTATTTCACTCACCAGTCACCAAGTTTATACCAGGTAAATTTAGGTGGACGGCTGGAATTGCTAATGGATGGAAACACTCTCAAGTCTCAATTCAATTTCGTTAACTAATTAATTAATAATATTTATTATTTTTTTGCAAACTCATTAATTGATATTTTAATCTCAATTTTATTTATATATTAGCCACTTATTAATAATAAAACCGAGATTAAAAATTATATATATATATATATATAGAGAGAGAGAGAGAGAGAGGAAAAAAGTGTAAAAACGTGTTATTTTTCAATTGCAATGATTAAAATTTCTTGAAATGAATTTTAGAGGTAATGTGTGTTTTATTCAAAGTGAAATTGATATTGATAATTAAGTGTAATGTCTTTCTCCTACTCAGGAAAAAAAAAAAGTGAAAAAGGATAGATATGGAGACAATAATAATCTTCAAGAACCTCTCGCATATGGAAATTACACGTGGGTTTTCTCATGTAGTGCAAGTAAGAGAATGACACGTTTTCGAGACGTTTTTGTTAATCTCCCAAAATTCTTGTACATTAATCATTATCATCAATGGTAACAAATATATAGAAACGGGTCTCCAATTGTAAGTCATATGGAATATAGAATACCTTTTTTATCTTTTAATTTTTACAACTTTTAATTTATTTGCTTTTAAGAAATTATTAGTTTTATTATTCCCAAAATTTGTCAAATAAGATTTATTTTTTCTTTCTTTCTTTTTTTTTTTTGGCTGGGTGGGGCCGGGGGGGGTTAAATGAGGAATAATTGTGGTTTGAACTAAGACATCTTGTTTAGAATTTAAGTATTCAACTACTACGTTACAATTCAAACCACTTGTCAAATAAGATTTTAGATATTATTTAATGAAATGTGAAACTTACAATTTCAAAATTTTGCCGGCTTTCACCCCTCCCCCCAAACCACCACCACAAAAACAGAAAACCAACTTCTTCACCTTTAATTACTAAACCAATCACAAGAATACCATTTACAACACATATTATTCAAAGAGGAATCATTCCAGAGTATCTGCCATTTACTCTACTGCCCCCAATTTCATGAAGTGGTTGTGTTAGAGTGAGTTTGATCTCTTGCTGACAGGCTAAGTGTCTGTCTGACGACATTATGACAGAAGAAAAACACTCTCTGCTAGAGACATAAATAGTCATGGATAATTATGAGATGATATGATATGCTTTGAAATCTACTAAGAAGATGCCTAAAATTATTATTATTATTTTCTTTCGTTTTTGTAATTGAAGAGATAATTGGAAAATAAAACATCAAGTATAAGAATGAGTAATAAACCCGAGTAGAAACTGGAATGATTCAATTCAATATTTTGTTTGTTTGTGATCATCACAACTCTATAATTTGGATGAACTACACTATGTAGTAGCTCTATGATAAACCCAAGTTTATCGTTGGATGAACTACATTGCTGATCCGATCATCTCTTACAATTCCTTTGTAATAATATATTAAAAAAATTAATATTTAATTTTTTCTCTCCATTAAATCTCTCCATTAAAAATCATAAATAAATTAGAAAATCATGATTGTTAGTCGATCCGAATGACTGATTAATTAATCTATTTATTATACAGATGAATTGCAGATGTGTTTCTGGAAAGGTATTTCACTTGTGTTGTACAATAAAAAAATAAAATAAAATATAAGCATAAAATTATAATTTTACTTTTATCTGTAAATCTATTTGAAGTATTAGAGCACTATTAATGTAGGGGAAAAACCAATTAATGTATGGGGAAAGGGGGGAAAAAGGTCTTAGACCCTCTTTTACCTCCCCCACTTTATTCCTTTAAAAAAATACTAGTATTCGCATCCGTGTGTTGCACGGGTAGATAAACCGATAAAATTTTATCATTCGAAAGTATACTTCTAAAAAGCATTATGTATATGTGTGATTTTCTTGAAGCACATGTACATTTTACTAAAACCAAAATGACTATATCTAACACTTGTTAACACATGATAAATCAATATAGCAAACAAATCGATTACCAACCAATATAATAATATAAATAATCTAATCAATAAAGAATATCATACATAATGAAATTTCATGCGTCCACTATTGCCTTCCGTCTTGTGTGCTTGATGAAATTAAATGATATAATGAAACTTGAGAAAGATAACTGTGGAAAACAAATAATTTTCAAAAACAATAACATAATATGATATAATCATGTTTGACTATATCTAGCATATATAAACCAATAAATATATAAGATAGTATGAACTATGCATTTATGTATTGCTGCAATAATATTTATAGTGTTTATAGCGCTATTTTGTAGTTATTCTGTAATAAATGACTATTTATAATAGTTTTCACCAAAACTATTGAGCAATGCTCATTCAAATATATGAACCCATCACCCTTCCATAACATCAAAGAATTGATTTCTTGACATCCAATCAATTGAGTCTCATCTACAAAAAGTAGCAACTAATATATCATTACAATAAGAAAAAATCAACTATAAAAAGAGAGATAATAAATTAAAGATCTAACTAAATGTTCATTATAAAAGCAGAAAGATCAATAAACGGAATATAAAGATAAGATATTACCAAATAATAAAACTGCTAAGTAGTGGAAAAATAACGTACCAACTATTATACTTTCTATTTCCATCTCCACCTATATTATTCTGTCACAAAGAGTAGCATGAAATTATTAACACTACAAAAATATATAAATGATTTTTAATCATATGGGTGAATAATATCCAATACTAATATATCATATATATATATATATATTTTTTTTTTTTGAAATAACTAATATATCATATTTAATTGCCTTTTACTAAATGATATTATAATAATTGACTAAAAAGCATATAACAATGTCCCCACCCCTCCCAAAAAAAAAAAAACACAAAAAAAGGCTTTACACCAATAAAAAAAATTTAGCTCCTCTAATAAATCTAAAATTTAACAAATAATTCACACAATTAGATATGTGAACAACGTATTAATTTATATGGATATTAAAATGAACCAGAAAATAATTACATATAGGTTCTAATTCAATGAAGTGCATCAGCGAAATAAGTAAATAATAAATTCAATTAAGATAACAATAATATTCACATATAAATAACACAATTAGCACATCTGTATTCATAATCATTCCAAAATGAAAATTACAATAAAAATAATATTAGGAAGTAATTCATTATTATCAATGTAGAAACAATCAATAAGATATTCTAGAATATTAGAAAACTAAAGTCTCTCATTTGACTAAAAGATGAAAAATAATAGACTAATTGATTTGTCAATAAAGACGAACTCTAGACTCACACCCCAATCATTATGAGCCAATGACATCAACTTGGCTCCACAATGGACTTTCAATCTCTAATCTATTCTCTTCATGTCAATATTTTTAGAACGCAGCTTGCACAATTTTTCAAAGAATGAATGTTGTATAGGAGAAGAATAAGTGAACTAAAAGACGACAGAGACTGAAAACATAAAAAAATGCATCACACCCAAAGTGCTGAAGGCAGAAAAATTAAAAGCTCAATAATAGTTAAGGCTCCAAAAAAAAAAAAGAACTAATAATAAAGAAAAAGATGCGGACCAAATATTATTTGAAAAATAAGGGAAAGGGCGATGTAATTTTAGCGCCAAACAAAAAACAAGGAAAATGGCCAACCGCCATAAGGATTATAAAAAATTAAGAAAAAATAATTTTAGCGATCAAAACTAAAATCGGATTGAATAAAAAGCAATAAGAGAAAATGCGGTAATTCTGGGATCTTAATTAACATTATTTATGGATAGGAAAAAAAACAAATTTCCGAAATTATTTAGCATTTGCCATATTACATAAGAATTTTACAAAAGGAATAATGGAAATATTGTTGAAAAGAAATGGACCCTAATTTCTGGCCGTGTAAATGGAAAAAATGCGGTTATGGGAATAAATAAATAAATAAATAAATAATTAATTACTAGTGTAATAATGTAGGCATGATTGTTTGAAAGTTGCCAAACTAAAAAACGTATTTTCAAGGAGTAAAAAGGCCAAAAAAAAAAAAGATAAATGCTAGTGTAATAAGTGACGCACACATGATGTCAACAAATCATTCAGGTGGGAAAATAATTTTAGACTACTTTTGATTTAGAGATATATATATATATATATAGATAGATATATATATAATAAATTTAAAAAAATAATATTTTGTAAAAAATTGAATATTAATTGTATAATAATAAAACAATGACAAAATAATTTGTAAAAAAATTTAAAAAATAAACAAAATTCTCTAACACTATAATGACTATATTTTCCCATATACATTATTTAAAAAAAGTCTTTTTCCCTGATATTTCCCCATAACTTTTTTTCCGTTAACTTTTTCCCTCAGACATTAATGTCGCTCTTATCTCTCCATTAAAAAATCATAAATAAATTACAAAACACTGGTTGTTACAAGTCAAGTCGATCCGGATATTTGGGTAACCCGAAATTCTACGGCCCGACAACCCAATAAATACGGGTCTCGACCGGCGATTAGGGTTTTTTAATTCAGAAAATCCCAACTCAAGATGAGGCAAAAGAGAGCTGGGATGTTTCTAAGGGTGGTTGATCCTCTCTTTTCGCCGATGATTCCTTTCAAATTCAACAGCCCTTTTCGTCACCAGTTGCCTGGAATTCATTTCCAGTATGTGACTGTGCGAGTGCCTGTGCAAACAACTCCTGTTTCCTCGAACCTAACAACTCCATATAGTTGTGGAGATCTCTTGGGAGGTTACGAGTATCCAGGGAAGATGAAACTCAATGAGTTGTTTGATTCTCATTATTATTCCCAGGAAATCTCATAGTCTATATTTGATGAAGCTTTTTGAGAAAAAAGCTTTTCTTCTATGTGATTTTGTTGAACGAATTGGGTTCTGTTTGGCTACCATTTATATAATTGGCTAATTTATCGTAGCCAATGTTAGCGTTCAATTTCTATGTTGATTTTAGTCGCACGCTCTTGTCGCTCGAACCTCAATTTCTGCTGTATGGTATTTAGAGTTGTGCTATTTGTTGAATAAATAAAAAAATAAGACAATGCAGAAAGCTCTTTGTGCTCCTTTCCGAGGCTGTGATGATATGTTTCTTGAGTTGGGTCTGGTGTTGAGTGAATGCAACCCGTATCTTGGCGGGGCGAATTCAGATGGCATGTATTGCAACTGAGTTTTGCAGCCATGGCGAGTTCATAACTCTTCGCCTGATAAATTATGATCTGAGCCTCATGTTACACTACATGTTGCTTTTGTTTTCTCCTCATCTTATCTTCCACATCCAGATGGTTAATGTGCACCTTTTCTGTCTTCTTTTCTTCTGAATTAGAGGTTATTACCTGTAGATTTTAAAGCTCAATGCTTTTGTTGATACACACTGTATTGTACTTCTGGAAAAAATTTTGACTGACACTTTTAAGAGCATATATTTCTACCAGCATTCATGTAACGAAATTAACAAAATGTGATGTGTTGTAAGAATTGGAGGTCCATAGACAGTTAAACTTTGTCTGATGTCTATTCTAAAACATAGGAGCTGCAACTGGAATCTGAACAACTGGGGATCATTTTCTTGACATTTCCTATCTCATCATCATGTTGGTTTATACATAATCACATGGGTTTTAAAGTTTCATGTGTTTTGTGCCCATTGTAGGCTGTAGATCTTTGAAGGTCGTGTGCAAGTGCCATAAGTTATCAAGATGAATTTATTATTCTTGGAGTTTTCTCAAAGGATAATCTGTAAAAAGGGTTGATGCCATTAGACCACGCATATAAACTCTTGACCCTAAATTCGCTTTTTCCTTTGAAAATTTGATCTGTTTGACATGCCATTTGTCACAGCTATATCCTTGAGATACCACGCAAATCAATATTTATGTGATGAGATGCAGATAGGATCATCACATGTTATGACGAACAATTTAAGTGACAAATGCATAGATGACCAAATAGTGCGGTATCTTCTGGTTGTGAGCCTGTTGACTTGCTTCCGTTTGGGCAGCTAGAATTCACGTGATATTGCATTGTTGACGTATTGAAAGTTATGTTCTAAGATTGTGCTTAGAACCAACTAAAGATTATTTCTTGTATGTCTATGTTGTGTGTAGTTCTATCCTCTTTACTGTTTGTGCAAAGTTCTTCAATAGGGAAAGAAACTCTCTATTGAACTTTGTAAAGCTTGTATCAAGATTGCACAAAGTCTTCCGATCTCTTTCATTCTGTATATATATTCGTGGGTACTCTGTATTACTGTGTTGTTTAAATTTGTGAACTTAATAGTTAATCCCTTGGTCCTACTAGAATTTTTGCTTTATTATTTTATATATGCATTTACTTTCTAATCTGGTATCATGATTTGCTTTTCCTATGTATCTAATCTTAATTCCTTGCTCTAAACCTCTCTCCCCTTGTGGTCCTTAGCTGGTTTTGCAATTGAGACTCTAATTTTTTGAGATATGGCAATGGAATCTGCACTGCAAGGAGTTTTTAGAAATATGCAAATGAAACTATTTGGTTGCCTGTTCACAGTGGAGCTCAATTACGGATTTGGTTTATCACATTGCACATTATATTGTCAAACAGAGGACAGGTTGTGCGATTTAGTATTCTGAGGTGCAGTTGCAGATATCTTTCTTGAAGAACGTTGGATGAAAGGTTGTTATTCTTTTTGCTATTTCGATAGTTATAGATGCACATTTAACACTGTAAACTTTTGTCTAATCCAAAATGTTCATGAACCATATAATTTTTCTTCTCATTTAATTTCATATATAGTCCTGTTGTGCAAATGCACAATTCTGGTGGATTGAAGTATAGTTTTTGATAGACGTTATTACTTTCTTTTCTCTGTTAACATAATATTTGATGATTAAGGAAAAAGAAATACCTCAACCCCTTTGCTTCCTCCATTGCCTGCCTGGGTTTATTCCCATTTTTTCTGACCCAACCCACCTCTTTCCTTGCTCTGTGTGGATTGATAAGATTGAAATTGGTTAGGTTGTATCGCTAATTGAATATTTGGCGCAGTTTTCTAATCCCTTGGGGAAAAGACTATGGGCAAGGAGTCGGGAAACTTAAAAAATAAAAAAAGAAAAAGGAAAAAACACTCTTAGGAGCTTGCCATTGGAGATTTTATATTTCATGTTTTGTTTACTTGAGGGTAATAGGTTGAAACATGTTAACGGTTGTCATTCTAATCAAATATTACACATTCAAATTTGTGTTGAAAGGCTACAACTTACAAGGTAGTGCTTAGTTCAGTTTTAAGTGGATGTTTTTAAGGATATGTATATGAATTCTCTCTCTCTCTCTTCCCCATTTTTGAAAATTGAATTCTCAATGATTTTATTTTATAATTGAATAAAAAAGTCTAAGATGTATAGAAAAGTCTACTTAACGGCTTAAATTCATTACTAATGAAATCTATTCAACCCGTATGGAAAATTTCAATGAATGAAACCTATTAAAATTTGACTCCCACAATTTTATGGAAATTTGAAATCTCATCAATTTTGTAGTTTATTTATTTTTTAACTTAAAAATCTTATTTATTAGTTAATTTATTTTTTTAGTTAATCATGTATATTAAAATCTTACTTATTTTAAAAATAAAATAAAATTTACTAAACCAATCACATCTATATTTGACTTGACTCAGTATAAGTCTAATCCACTCATTTTGAGAAAATGTAATTCTATTTTTAAGCAAAACATTTAGTGAAATGAATTAAAAAAATGAATATCGAATTTTAATTAATAGCTAAAAGAATATCAAAATTTAAGAATTGATTAAAATTAAGGTAATAAAGTCTAACCTCTTACCAGAACCAACCGGGTTTGAATCCCATCCAATGTGCTGCCCCCGCTTTATTCCTCTTGTAATCCAAAAAGGTAATAATATTAGCACTATAACTTTTGATAAACACATTTCAAATTTCATTAAGTAGTAAGTCTTTTGTATTTTATTTTAAAATTGTAATAATATTTATGTCTTATAATCATTTGACTGTACTTTTCATTTAAATTTTTTTTTATGTTTTAAAAATATGTTAAGACAGTGTAAAAAATTTGATTCTCATGGTACTTTATGTAAGAAAAAAAGAAAAATTAACTAAAACAAAAATGTGATAAATTATTTCTTTTTTTGGCTATGTGCACTTGTATTGCTAGTTTGTAATTGTACTGGATTTTTTTTAAAGAATATATATGAAAATTGTGGTTTAAATATGAAAAAGCTTAGGGTAAATTTCGCAAAAGGTTTTTATGAGCAATCTTTTCATTTTCACAATAATACAAAGGAGGATTTATCTCTCATTTTTGTGACTTGAATATCAATTATATCTCAATTATCATTGCCTATTTGAGTTTAAATTTTGAAGAGTTTATTGCATAAAAGGACTATAATAGTAGTGATGGTAGTGTTAGCATGTTAGGTAAGTGAATGTAAAAGATAAGATATTATTCAATGTATATGTATAGTATGTGTTAAGTCGATAGATGTGAAAATGATATATACATAAATATGTACAAGTGTGTAGAAGTGAAGGTTAAAATTTGTGTTCTTATTTTTTAAATTTAAATAAAAGATAATATTGTCTTTATAGAAAAAGTGAATAATAAAAATTAACACAAATAGCATGTATAGATTTTTTGTGCATATTATTGAAAAGTTAAGAATCTACATGCTTTAAAAAAAAGGCTAAGAGTGAAATTGTTACTTTTTAAAATAAAAAAAAAAAAGGAAAAAAGAAATTGTTACTTTTTTGCAAAGGTTGGGGAATTTTTGTGAAATTTACCCAAAATTTAAATGGCATCCGAACCGTTGACCCGAGTTTTTGACCTTGAGTGAGCCAACATGTCGACTTCCCTGTAAATCCAGATTCCAGATCTTGGCCAGCGATGAGGGTTTTCTCTTCAAAAATCCCAACTCTAGAATGAGGCGAAGGAGAGCTGGGGTATTTTCGAAGGGTGGTTGCTACTTGCCCCTCTCTTTTACGTCGATGATTTCATGAAATTTCAACAGCCCCTTTGAAACTTCTGTTTCCTTGTGCTTGACCGAATCCATATGTTGTGGAAATCTCTCTAAAGGGCACAAGTATTCGGAGAGTATGAAACTCTGTGTTGTTTGATTCTCATGCCCTTGTTAGCAAACCATTTCTATTTTTTAAAGCCATGCGCTCTTCCTCTTCCACTGAACCTTTCAGCTGTGAGTAAATGCTATTAATCTCAACAATGCAGAAAGCTCTTCCCGCTCCTTTATTCGTAGGCTGTGATGATAAATTTTCTTGAGTCGGGTCTTTTGTACTGAGAGAATGCAACTCGTATCTTGGCGGGGCAAGTTCAGATGGCATATGTTGCAACTGAGTTTTGCAGCCATGGCGAGTTCATAACTCTCTGCCTGATATAATCTGATCTGAGCCTCGAATTCTACTTCATTTTTCTTTTAGCCCATTTTAAATAAGTGATGGAAAATGGTTAGTACTTGTAGATCAATTGAAATATGTAGATTTTTAAGATGGTTCGATCAAATTCAATTTTGTGATAGACAGACGAGTTTTCCTGTTGTCTTAGATTAGATATCCTGATGGTTGCTGCATGTTAACTGGACTGAGAAGCTTCCGTGGATCTCTTCCTTTCCAATTTTTTTTTCTTTATTTTCGGATATTATTATAGAATTCAAGGTCCGATCTCTTATTTGTCCAAATGCAGTCGTCTATGCTCTCTTGTAGCACAGACTCCCAACTACAGTGGTCTGTGCTCTTATCTGTCCAATTACAGTTGTCTATACTTTTATACAGAATGTGCTTGTTTGATTCTCATTATCCTTTCAAGTTATAATTGCAGGACCATTTTTTTCACAACTATTCAACTATCACCACACATTTCAAACTCCAATTAAATTTCCACTGCTCATTTCAATTCATTGTAATTTTGATTCTCATAATGAGACTCATTTCCACTCTCGAGAGCAGTTTTATGGGCCAGCATGCACATACAACATATTAACACAGCTCCCATATGCATCATGATGCGGACTTGGAAGACCATAGACAAATTGTTTAGTCAACAAATGGACTGGAGAGTTTCTGTTGTTTATGTAGTCTGCAGATTTCTTATATGTCCTTGTTGCAATTTGATGCTGTTGACTGATGAACTGGAGGCCTTGTGAAGAATGGGAAGTGTGTTATTTGTAAAGCAGTGGATGGGTAAGCTTTTCACCCGTTGTTGAGTAAAGGGCAATCCTGTTAGAATTTGCTGGTGATCTCTGGTAATTTAATGTTGACAGGCCTCACTACCGATGAGGTATAACTTAGCCATTTAGCTCTAGGGACTCTCTTTAGGACCATTTTTCTGTGTAGAAACCTTGAAACCTTCTCCACTTCTACCTTTTGTCATTCTTTTGCATTTGTAGCTGTGTTTCCTTTTCTGAGAGGGATGCTTTTGCATCTTCTGATGTTCTTGTTCATCCCATTTCGTCTGGCCGTGGTGATATATTTCATTATTTCATGCTGATTGACTTGGTTTTCAAAGAAGCTGACCCTTCCATGGCTTCACGATTTGTGGATTGTAGGTGATTTTGCATTTGCAGCACTTCTGTGATAATGATTGATTCTTGTTGGTGATCAAAAGCCAATGTGAGTCTAAATTTGCTCTTTCTTTTCCACTACGTTCTGGAAGTTTCAAAAAATTTCCAGAGGATTTCCTTGCTATTGTACTTTTTTATCTGAATCACACCATGATTTCCTACTCTATTTGCACGCATGCATAGTGTGTTCTCTTCGATGGGAATCTTCAAGTTTGTAGACTATAGATGAGCTGTTCAGCAGAAGTGACGCTAAATAGAACTATTCATACTAAAAGTTCCGCTCTCCTACCAACAAGTCTGCAGGACAAGAAGTCAGCCTGTCGGCAGATTTTCTGTGCTCATACTAAATGCCAATAGTTATCCCAGAATTACCAAATAACCCTTAAATTGCAAAACCACATGAAGTCAAAAATGTAAAAATGAAGTTAAATGAAGGTAAAAAGGAAAATTGATTACAACGTAAATTACAAACTTTTCTGATGTAATTACAGTTAAACGGAGGGAAAAAGTGAGGGGGTAGACGGGGTTGGGAGTTCCTCAAGCGTGATTGCCTCTTCCTTTTACCCAATTATTTAATCCATTAACTTGCAATGAACAATTGCTGTGTTCGCAGGGAATTCTTCTTGATCTAAGAGTACATTTTCCTGGAGATGTATGCTTCTCTTTTATGTTTCTGGTCATCTGTTCTTCATACAATTAACCGATTACCTGGACCTTGATGTTGCTAAGGGTTTCTTCTTGGGCGAGAGTTTTTTCAGTGAAGCTTAAAAAGTTAACTCACCAGTTGTAGCTTTTTTGAGACTCATATCAACAACCAATTTTGGGAACAAAAAGGCTCATGGCTGTGATGTATTTTTCTTTATCCTCTGAATGATGGATCTGGTAGTGAGAGCCTGATGAAGCAGGCATTGAGCTGCTCTGTATCTTGGCAAGGCTCAGAAACTTATTCCGACTACTTGCTTGTCTACCTTGCATTGAAATTATGTTGGAAGGAGGTCCACTGATGTGCAATATTTCAGCATTTGAGAAACAACGAATGCTTTTGATCCATGCTCTGAAATTGTTTTGAGAAAATGCTCATTGACATGCAACAATTCAGTATTTCTGCAAGCACCAAAGGATACTCAAGTACCAAATTTACTTCATTTGGTGACTGGTGTTATGGTAGGCACACTTGGATACTATAAATGAGGAGCTCAGGCGTAATTTCTTGTTAGCATACCTGAATGGAAGAATGAGGTTTACAGTGAATTCTTTAAGTGTTTAGCTTTTGTTAAGCCGATGATTTCGCCCCAGAAATTGACAGCAAAATCTAACAGACCTTTGGATTTCCATTATCTAATGGAAATGGAAACATAAATCCAGATGTTCTTGGATTATATCCCTACCATGGTTTTCTCTTTATCCATACACTGCTGTTGAGTTTGTATTTTTATTTATCCATATATATCTATCTATATTGGATTTTGGTAATTGTCCTTAATTTCTACAAGGTTATTCCTCTTCTGTTCTTCATCGCCAAATTTGGAAGGTAAATTCCAGATTTATTATATCAATCATGAATTGGGCCTATCCAATTCTGAGATTCTGCCCAATCTCATTGTCCTTCTCTTCTAGCTCTTGGGAATGAAATCCAACATGAGCTAAGTTTGAAGAGGCTGTGATGATAGTTGTCTTCAATCCTATATAAACTTATGGGGGCTGTGAGATTGTCTGTATCTTGGCATGGCAAGCCTGGATGGCATGTGAATTTGGATTTCTCCATTCTTCGCCTGCAACCAGCGATTTTGCAGCCATGGCATGACTGGCCCTCTTTCCTGATTCAACACAGATCTGAGTCTTGTACTGCAATTTGCTTTTCCTATGCATGTATTTTCTCACTCTTCCGATCTCTGCTTTTCTCACTGTGCTTGTATCTTTTAGCTGTTAGCACGGAGTCTGATTGGCAAAAGTTCCGAAAGTAATCAACTGAAAGTCTTTCATTGCCTATATAGCTAGCATATGATATTGTGAGGCTATGCAATCAGGGTATTCTGAGATGCATATGCAGCGTCTTTCATCTTGTCGAGGGTTTCATTTTCTGCCAATTGATAGCTGCACATTGAATCTTTGTAACTGCAGTTTAACTCCAAAGTTTTGTTTTCTATACATCCTGTATTATATATTTTTAGTCATTTTATGCTGAAACCAAGTTGCCCGATGTCTGTTTCTCCTAGTAAGATGAAAAAATAATGAATTCATGGTAAGTGTATAAGCTAGTCTGCTAAACATCTTAATGACTCTTAGTTAGGAAAATTTGCACAAACATCTTGGGGCTGTCGAAGGTTTTATTATAAAATTCTTAGAAGTTTTGGAAAGGGTCTCTTCTTTTGTTAATAGTTCTGAAGTCTTTTCTTTTCAATTACTTTTTGTACCAAATATACTAACTGTTTAATTGTGTTAAATTGTTTGTTTGAAGTGTATGCTGTTCCAACTCTTCACGTGCAAGTCTGACTTGTAAATGAGTGTGGCTCGATCCGTTTGGAATTATATGTTTTGTTTTCATCTCTCAATTTCCCATATAACAAAGAAAAAATTATTTATGTTGAAAGTGACCGTCCAATCTCTCTTCAAACTACTGTATTGAAAGATAAACTTCACAAACAAGTGGCGTAAATTTATGCCTGTTTATCCAGAGCCATGGAGGGGGAAATTTTACCGAAAGAAGAGAAGCCATTGATCATAGCCATGAAAGGGCATCCCGGAAAAGGAAAAAGCACTCTGGCTCACGCCATAGCAAGAAGCCTCAAGTGTCCTCTCATAGATAAGGATCATTTCCGAGACTGCACTCACACTCTCCAGCAAACTCTAATGCTCTCCTCACCTTCTACAGCAACTAAACTTCTGAACGACTTATCCTACAAAGTCATGTGGAACGTCGCCTCGACTCAGCTCGAGTTGGGCTTAAGCGTTGTCCTCGACTCTCCGCTGTCCCGTCGTGCCCTCTTGGACCAGTGGTTGGGTATCGCTGCAAGAAATGATGCTCGGCTTGTTATTGTGGAGTTAAGCCTAGAGACGAGGCGGAGTGGCGCCGGCGGCTTGGGGCGAGGGGGGAGAGTGGTGATGGATCGGGCTGGCACAAGCCGAACACGTGGGAAGAGATGAAGAGGCTGCTCGAGGGTTATGATGGTTGTTGCGATTATGAGGTGGGTGATGTGCCTAAGCTCGTTGTGGACACCACAGCAACGACTAAGGTTTCTCAACTAGTTTCACACGTGCAACAATTTATAAATTCTTAAATTTCTCCTTCGCTGCGGTTAAAATGGAGTACATTTTGTACATTATTATGTACAGACGAAAAGCATTCGTGTTGTGCATATTTCTATTGTTTTTGAAATTGTTATCTCGTGCTTTCATACTTGAATATACCACGCGAGGGCCCAAATGGAAATCGGGTATACACTATAAAAATTACAAATTTTGCCGGCGAAGTTAGGGTTGAGCTCAGATGGAAAGAATGAGGGTAGAGGGAGACGGAGTTCTTCAAGGGTGGTTGCTTTTTCCTTTAACAATGATCTTACCCATCCCGAAGCAAACAACCCTTGTATGGTGTTCCCCTGGATCTGGGACTACCTTCGCCATCTTTTTCTCTTCTGTTTCTGCTTTCTGGTACATTTCACGTGCGACACTGGGAATTATTACTTGTTTATGGGATTGGGAGTATCTGATAAATAATAATGAGATCGGAAGAGCGTCGGGCTAAGTAGTTAAAAGAGGCTGTGATGATACTTGTCTTCAACTCTCTGAGCTGATAAATCAGGCAGTGAGACTGTCCGTATCTTGGCAGGGCAAACCCGGATGGCATGTGAATTTGGATTTCCCCAATTTTCCATGTGCAACCGGTGAAATTCGCAGCCATGGCGTGACTGGCCTTCTGTTACCTGATTTAGCACAGATCTGAGCCTCAAATTCCTACCAGTACATTATTCCAACTGCTAATGTGCATGCTTTGAGGAAACAAACTATCACATTTGCAAGTCTGATGAATGGATTTTGGCCCTTTGAGAAGTCTTTATTTGGTAATTGAACTTTGACTTGTTTGCAAACTTTTAAGCAAAAAATTAAGATGGAGAGGAGTGGCGTCTAAAATATGCACTCTTCGGTTTAAATTGTTGCTGACTGATTGTCGAATGATGGCATAAAGATCAGTTGGGGACAATATGATTATATGAATAACAAGCCTCGCCCATTATTATGTTTAAACTGAGCGGGAATGAATGGTGGATGGGGATTGGGAATTACTCAATCGTGGTTCCCTATTCTTTCATCCATTAACTTGAGACGAACAACTCGTGTGCTGCAGGGTATTTGATTTAAGACCACCTTATCCAGGAACTGGATGCTTCTTCTTTTTTCTGTTTCTTGTACATTTTCTGTTTTTTCATACAATTAACTGATACTGTGTGGGATATTGATGTTGCTAAGATCTTTGTTTGTGAGGGATTTTTGTTGGTGAAGCTTCAAAAATTACTTGCAAGTAGTATCTTATTTGGGATCCATTAACTACCAGTTTTGCAAGTGCGAGTGCGACAGTCTGTATCGTGGCGGGCCAACTAGGGGGGATATATGTCTGTTTCTCCTCCCTCTTCCACCTGCCTTTGGGATTTTGCAGCCATGGTTTGATCGTCCCTCTTACCAGACTCAATGCAGATTTCAGCCTCCTCAAATTCCTGTCCTTGTATATTATTCAATAGTGTTGACATGCATATTTGTGGCAGACGTGTGCTCTTCCGATCTATCTTATTACGGTTGTAGCTTGGCATTCTGATGCCACAATCATCAAAGTTACGACCATTTGCTGAAAATTAATCTTCTGAAAATTCAAAAGCGTGAGACAAAGTTTGACAGCTTGGAATGGAAGAATGGGGTTTACTGAGAGATTGGGAATTCTTTAAGGTTGGTTGCCCCTTTCTAAGGCCAATAAATCTTCTCCATTGTTATTAAAAAACATTGACAACAGCCCTAGCCAACTTGCTGAGAAAACAAGTATGCTTATGTAACTCATCATAAATCATAATGTTCACAGCATATGCTGCTGAGTCTTTCCTGATGGTAATACTTCTGCAGATGTTCAGTATATTCATACTTAAGGCTAGGATGATGTAATTTATTCTTCCAAGCGGGTCAATTTGGTATTGAGACAATTAGACCTGTATCTTGGGATGGCAACCCACGTTGCACATGATTTTGGATATTCTTACGTCGTGCAATTTTTTTTTTTTTTTGGGCAGCCATGGCATGGTTTGGTCTCTTTGTCAATCAGAAATAGGGATATGAGCCTTAATTTTATTTACCTTGTGCCTGGTTTTTACTACTGCAAAATGTTGTTCAGCTCAGTGTGTGGTGCTATAATGCTAGTTTTTTCTTTTTCTTTGCCTATCTCGTTTTATTTTATTTTATTTTGTTTTGTTATTTTGTGGTTAAGAATCTAGCTTTTTCAGATTTTACCCTTACAATGTTTGCCTATTTGGTAATTAGAATGCCTATTTACCAGCATTCAATTATGAACTATTTCGAACTTCCCCCTACCTCCAATTATTTTGACATTAGGATGAGAAAAGCTCCACTGATATTTAACGTTTCAGCATTTAAGTGACAAGAGATGCTCAAGTGCCGACTTGAGTTGATTTGTTGCGACTTAGCTTTTATGTGTCAACTGTCAGGTCAAAACTCATGTTTACGACATATTTGTGGAACCCATAATTAACAATCCTTTTATATCTATGCCATTACTGTCAAACATTCGTTCAAGTCAACTATTCTTTTTGACTCTACAGAGTACAAGGCCTTTGGTCTCAACTATGTGGACCAAACCAAGTATGTGCCTCCAACAAAAAGAGTTAAATTACTACCCTTTTTTGCCTGCAAACCCCTGTGTTCTGCAAAATGAAGTAGGAAGATGGAGTATAATATGAATGCTTGTGCTTTATAATTGAGAAGCTTCGTTGAAATTTACACTTTGCAGCTCTTAAAGGTAAGAAGAATGAGGTCGATATGGAGACCAGGAATTCTTAAGGGTGGTTGCCTCATTTTCACCAGAAACTAACAGCTAAACCTTACAGCAGTTGAGTTTTTATCTAAGACAAAGCCATTGTTAATTTTGCATAATTCTTGGATTAAATACCCTCTGCCGTTTCCTCTTTATTCATACACTGCTTCTGACTAGGCCACTTTTAATTATAGCCCCCGTTGCTTATCAACATTCTATCTTTGAATTTTCGAAGTGTACGTATTCGGTATAAACATATGGAGATGATTATGTAATTGGATTTCTTATGATGATTCTTGATTCTTCAAAGCTTATTAGTTGGGATTGTGAGGAACTGAGCCATATCTCAGAAGTCGCGGCTTGGATGGCATGTGATAATTTTGTCTTTGTATGCAACTGGCGGTCATGTTTCCATGTAATATTCTCAAAGAAGATAGATATCATTCTCTACTTTATAGTTCAACGATCCTCTTAAAGGCTCTCTCTTATATCAAGGTTAAGATCAGAAATAAATAATGAGGATAGAGGGGTTGGGAATTCCATAATGATGGTTCTCTTTTTTTACCATATGCATATGTTTTCATCTATTGAAATGAAAGGAACAGCCTTTCAATGTTGCAGGGAATTCTATATAAGACTACCTTTGGTTCGAACTGGATACTAATTCTTTTCTTTTTCTGGTACATTTTCCGTCGTTGATACAATTTTATTGATACCTGGACCTTGATGCTGCTGAGAGCTTTTTTTGTAACAAATTTGTGTAGGTGAAGCTTAAAAAGTTTACTTGCAAGTAAAGAGAAGATGGAATTGTCTTTAATCTTCTGGCTGATGAGTCGGGCAGTGAGATGGTCCTTATCTCGGCGGTGTAAAATTGGGTGGCATGTGTGTAGGGCTTCCTGCTTTCATCCACCAACTGGCGAGATTGTAGTTTTGGCGTGATTGGAAGTGCGTTACTTAAACACAGTTTTGAGCCTCAAATTCTTGTTTCTGCATAATATATACTAGACTGTTGATATGTATGATATGAAAATGTAAGTTCGGCATTCATATATGCTTTAATGATTAGTCCGTGATTCCAGATGGAAATATGGAATATACCATTTCAAAAATGTAACAGCTCTAGGCTCAGAGGCTAGCAAAAAAGCACAAGAGCTACAGATGGCTTGGGATCTTTCTGATGGTCCTTGCCTTGCTTGGTAAGGCCAGAAATATTTTCCATTACTCGTATCAAATCTCAGCAGCATTGAGAAATTGCTAGGGAAACGAGTAGTATATGCTGCTGAGTTTTATCTGTCCGTGATGCCTCAACATATGTTCTGTAGCCTTAGATAAAGCAGTGATGATATTCTTCAAAGTTGATTGAATTTTCATGGAGTTGAACTATTTTTATCACAATTGCTTGGTAATTTATATTTACATGTTAATCATCCAATGCTGTGTAAGTATGGCTCAGACGCAGATAAGACCCAGTTTAGAATCCTAGGTGGGAGGTTACATGCGCTGTGAGTAATGCAGCTTGCTAACCTCCCCCCCCGCCCCCCCCTTTGGTGGTATTTGAGTAGGTGGTGTTTAGCAGCATTAGTTTTTTGATATATTGTGAATCACAAGCATTTAAATGATGCTATATCTTCATCAACATCAAATGTGTGGATTTATAAGCCTCAATTTATTGTTACATACCCTATTTTCACCAATTTGAGCACTGGAATTTTATTTCATTTTGGAAATGCTGTAAAAATGATGGTTTCCAGGACCCTAGAACTTTGCAGATCGCATGTACTCCAACCAAAAAAGTCGTAGAGTTGAAATTACAACTCTATCCTTTTATCTGGAACCCTCCATGTGTTCTGGTCTGTAAAATGTGACAGAAAGATGGGGTACGTTAGGAACGTCAGGATATATGTGCTTAAAAAGAAGTGGATCTGGTGAAATTGGAGAAACAGCTTCGATGAGGAAAAATGAGGTTGACGGAGATCTGGGAATTCTTTAAGGGTGGTTGTCCGTCTCCGTTACGCCGATGATTTCTCCCCAGCTAAATCCAACAGCCCTTGGGATTGTTATATTATATATCAAGAAAACAGCCAATGTTTGATCTCCCATCTTCCTGCATTGATATTCCAGTTACCTGGTTCTCTTGTGAATGTTTGTTTGTTTATCTATATATATCTACCCATCTATCTTTCAATTTTGGCAATTTCATCGATTTGATCCCAATATGGGGATGTGATTTTGCAAAAGGAAGGGGCTATGACGATGATTCCCGATTCTTCGAAGCTGGGCATGGAGATGGATTGACCCGTATCTTGGCCGGGCAAACCCGGACGGTGTGTGATGATTCTTCTGGAATTCTTCACACGCAACCGGTGATCTTGCAGCCATGGCGGGTTCATAATTCTCCTTGCCGGATCAACACTTTCAGATCTGAGCCTCATTTCTTTTCTTTAGAAGAGCTTCTTATTATTCTTTTCCCTTAATGGTGTGAGTTTATTTATGATAAAAACAAATATACCACTTACAAATGGTGACAATTATTAATAACGAAAATGCAATTTAAAAGAATTTTAATTGTGCCAATTGTGGTGTGTGAGATGTTGAAGTGGGATCATTAATAATACATATGACAAAAATATAGTGAGCGGAGCATAGAGTGGTTAATGCTCTTAGATCAATGAAGTTTTTTCCAACCAAACGGAAAATCATTGGACAACTTCAATATGGGAAGACTTTTTTTAAATCTCTTACAAATTAAAGTAAATTTACTATTTTACCCTTATATTATATTTTGTCTAATTACACTAGATGATGAATTTACTCTATTTTGTAATTTAGTAAATGTTTCCCTACAAATATCATTTTCCATGTGGGGTTATTTTCATGTCAGTTGTCCAAATAATTTCTCATTATGTATGTGTTTGATGTGATAATCTGGCCAAACGTATGATGGACGGAACTAGAAAACGAAACTAAATAGGTTAGAGCTAGTTAAAAAGTGTATTCTTGTTGAAAATGGAACTCGACTAGTAACATGTAATGTTACATTAGTAGGTTTTAGGTATTAAACAATGATATATATGCTATAATAACTTTAGTTGTTGGTATGAGTACATTATCTTTCAAATTACATAAGTTATTATATTACGAGTTCCGATCTAGTATTAAGTGGTATGACACTATATAATACTATATATAGTTTTATTTCATTTTTAATTTTTAATTATATTACATTATATTATTTGTTTACTGTTATAATGTATTTGATGAAATTCAAATTATTGGTTGAGTTGGTTTTGTCGAGCACGTGCAGACAACTAGGTAAGGAATTCTTTTTTATGTGAAATGTTTAATTACCGTAACACCCTCAACTTATTAAACCGCGAGAGCCCAGAGACGGTAATGAGATAGCCAAATGAGGGCAAAAGCAGAAACGAACCATAGTATAAATAAAGAGCTCATTCGGGGAATTAGGGCTAAGAGCTCAGATGGAAAGAATGAGGGTAAGGGGAGCTTTGGGGGTTTCTTCAGGGGTGGTTGCCCCTCCCCTGCCCAATGATTTCCGCCATTGATTGGCCATCAAACAACCCTTGAAAACTCTGTGAGATCGGAAGAGCACACATCTATCTATCTATCTATACATCCAGAGAAAGAGAGACAGAGAGAGCCAGTTGTACAGCGTGGAATTTCAGTGGATCTGGGTGCGATGTTTCTTTGCTTTCTGGTATTCATATATTTGCAATTACATCTCCAGTGCCATTGGAAATGTTCTTTGCTTTTGAACAAAAGTCTTGAGTACCTCAATGGAGTTACCTGGATTTTTTCCTATGCATTGGCTGTTGCTGTTGATCGAACCCGGGACCTGGATGTACTGGTTGTTTGTGGGTGTTTGGCTAAGCTTAAACACTTTACTTATAAGCTGGTAATTTTCAATCCAAGTAAACTATAAGGGGCTGTGATGATATTTTCCTTATTGGTCTGAGCTTGTGAGTCGGGTAGTGAGTCGATCCGTATCTTGGCGGGGCAACCCGGATGGCATTTCAGTCGGGGTTCTAACTTCCTAACAAGCAGCCGTTGAATTTTGCAGCCATGGCGTGATTGACCGCTTTCCCGACCCGATACAGATCTGAGCCTCGTTTTTAAGAACTAATGTGGAACAAATAATTTTACATTTTTTTTCTCTTTCGATGAGATAATTTTACTTGCTTTTACCGGTTACGTAAATGTGTTCAAAATGTATCTTTTCCTTTTTTTTCTAAAACAATTGAGCTCAATCACTATTTCACAGAATCACACGGTAATTAAAGCATAAACTGAATAAAAAAGAAATGTGTTTTATAATGTTAGTTGATCTAAACAAAATGCGTACATGAAGATCCCATCGATAATGCTCATTGCCAAAACAAAAAATTCCTACTTGTCCAACTATTTTGACAACTGCGGGTATAATAAATTGAAAATATTGCACCTTCATATGTATATATTTTTTAAAGAAATTAATTTATAAATTTGTCTTACATGTTCAGTTTGTGTACCCAGAAAGATTAATGTTCTACGGTCTTGAGCAGCTCATGGGTTATTACTAGAGATGCATAACGAGTCTAATTTTTTTCACCTACCTCTATAAGAGTAGATTAAAGTTTACTTCATTCTACATGGCACTATATGATACTACATGACATTACCTACCCCGGATCCGGCTGCTGGAATGGGGGGTTCTCCCCCCCTCCCCAATTATTTCCGGCAACTTCCGACGGTGTTCATTGCCGCTGAAAGTTGCAGAGTATTTTTTGGCGGGGGGGGGGGGTTGTTTGGGGGGGGGGAGCGGTAGGGTTTCTTTTTTTTTTTTTTTTGTGCTTTTCCTTTTTATTTTTTTAATAAGATGAATGGCAAGTCATGTACAATGGGGTTAGATTTTAATATATTTTCATGAGGTAGATAAAAATAATTAATAACAAGTGGGCTGACTCGGGCGGCTTGTGGCTCAGCTCGTAAAAAGCTCGAGCCGAGCCAGCTAGTGGCTCGTTTAAGACATGCCCAAGTCGAGCTTGAAATTCTAAGGCAAGCTCGAGCCAGGTAAGCCAGTGTGGATCGGCAGACCAAACGGGCTGGCCTATAATTATGGGCTTAAAGGGCTGAGCTGAGCAGGTTCGTATCAAACTTAAGTAGGAAAAAAAATTAAATTAAAATAGGAAAAAAATTTAAAAAAAAGGCCGGCTCAGCTGGGTTCGGCTCCTAAAAGGCCTGAGTTAAAGCTCGGGTGGAGCCTAATTTTTTACAGCCGAGCTGAGCTCCAGCCCAAATGTTGACGAGCCGAGTGGGTCGACTTGTTGACTTCCCTAGTGATTACCTCTTAGACAAGAAGAGGAATTGGACTTGGACATCATTTGGACAAGGTGAGAGTTCGAGGTCAATCCGCGAGAAATTGGTCAAAACAAATATGAGATTACTAGTTAATGAGTGGTAAAACTAAAAATGGTGATGGAAATTACTATAAAGAACAAGAGAGCACTGGTGATTCACTTTTGATAAAAGAGTAAAATTTATACTTGCGATCTTTTATATGAGTAGAACACATCTGCAAATCAAAGTTTCACCTCTGGTTAGAAATGTAGAGGACTTAATGAAAATCCAACAAAATGGAATACCATATATGATATATCAACATGAAGATCTCGCTTCTCTCAAATGCCTTGTCAAGGTCTCTTTTTACAGGCAAACAAAACCTCAAGCTTGCACTAGTAGTCAGTTAGACAACTTGAGTCTTTCCAAATT
This sequence comes from Nyctanthes arbor-tristis, assembly GCA_963692815.1. Lineage (NCBI taxonomy): Eukaryota > Viridiplantae > Streptophyta > Magnoliopsida > Lamiales > Oleaceae > Nyctanthes > Nyctanthes arbor-tristis. The sequence goes on from CAVNYN010219289.1 coordinate 31,389, forward strand.
GGAGTCAGTTAGTAGGTGAAACTTGTTGCCTATTTTTGCCTCTTTATTTTGGAGATACTTTCATAAGATTATTTGTTCCCACTTGAGTAAGTGTCCCAATGAATCAAGAATCACTCAATTTAGACAAGCACAAGTCAAAGTCAAAGATATGCTTGATAAATCAACAACTACTCATGTGGTCAGTTGACAATTAAACTTTCTAATTTCTTATATAAGTTGTATATTTCTTGCAATTTTTGGATGACATTTGTGGATTTGTAGAAGTGATAAGCTTGTAGATTTATATTTTATCTTTTTACTCCACCTTGAATGACACCAATTCGATATCTATAACTTTTGATATGACTAACACTCGAGTGTAGTTAGCTGTAATTGTTGTCTGTTTTAACTTCTGTTGATCCACTAGTTACAATTACAATCATAATACACCACACAATTACAAAAATAGCTATAAAACTCGTGGAACATTATGTGTGCATACCTTTAATTAATTAAAATTTAGGCCATGAACTCATGCGAGATGAATTTTTGGCAAGCAAAATAGTATTTCTATAATAAAGCTGTGAAGTTAACAAAATGTTTTGCCACTTTTACCAACATTCTTAGAAAAAATTAGCTTTAAATTTATTAAAAATAACAAGTAGCAAGAATTTGTTTAATTATCATATGACCATTTCCCCAGAATAATGTTCCAAACAAACCCAGATGCTGATGTTCCAAATAAACCCCTGATTTTGGACTTCCCTTTGCACGTGAAATTTTTGTTGTGTGGGCTGCAAAATGGCGAGGAAGGCAGGGGCAAATTAGGAAAGTTCTGGTTACACTACAAAAGGGGATCTGAAGCACACTCTAGGTTTAGCAGCTTGGAAGGGAAGAATGAGGTTTGCAGAGAGCTTGGGAATTCTTCAAGGGCGGTTACCCCTCTTTGTAATTCCGATGATTTTGTTCCTATATTACAATAAAAAAATCAACAGCCCTTCAGAAGCAAGCAACAGCAATCGAAATATGCAACCCAACGTTCATCCATCCATTCTGCAAATTAATCCCTCCATATATATATATATATATCTCAAGTCTTTTTGTAAGACTGCCTTGTTCAAATAGCTGGACTCTTTCTGTATTGATCTGATACATATACCTAACGGAGGGTGCAAAAGGCAGTGACGATGAATTTTTTTAATTCTTCTGAGCCGATTAAGCGGTCACCGAGACGAACTGGTCCGTATCTTGGCGGGGCAACCCGGATGGCATGTGAGTTTCTATGATCTTCACAGGCAACCGGTGATTTTGCAGCCATGGCGTGGTATAGTTCTCCTTGTATCCGATTATTAGACGATAGATTGGTGCATTAGTTTTCGTGAATTGCTGGGTTAGTACAAGTCGAAGCTTGTGCGAAAACAAGTGTTCGCTTGGAAGGGAAGAATGAGGCTACCAGAGATTGGGAATTCTTCAAGGGTGGTTGCCCTTTCCGTGTAGCCGATGATTTTTGCCCAACTTTTGATCTTGAAAGTCAACAGCCCTTTCTGAAGAAGAAAAACAACAACCCAGGCAACGAAGTTGAGAGTGTTGATTAGGCATTTAGCCTACGCCATATATCTTGATTATTTATTTATTTATTTATTTGAAGCTCTCAATGGAACAAGCTCTTTGATTCTGCAATTCGGTGACTGGTACTCAATTATAGGCTGTGATGACGCTTTTTAATTCTTCCAAGCTAATACATCGGCTGTGGAGATATAGCGACCCGTATCTTGGCGTGGCAATGGCAATCTGGATGGTATGTGATTTCATTTCCATATCCAACCGGTGTTTTTGCAGCCATGGCGTTGTCGAATCTCCTCCCCGATTCATCAACAGATCTGAGCCTATTGTTCTCTTCCCCATTCTTCCTTCAGGATTTCTTTCTTTCTTTTTTTCCCCTCTTTTTTTAAAAAAAAAAAAAATCACTTTTTCCCCAAAAAAAAAAAAAAAGAGGTCACTTTCAATATTGCTTTGCTTTGTGGTGTAGTTGTTATAATTATTATTATTATTATTATTATTATTATTATTATTTAAGCATCATTTGGGGTGAGGAAATATTGGATGTGGAAGTGCACCAGTGATGCGTAAATGAAAATTTTTTTAGACTGCAACTAATTTATCAAATAAATTCATATGTATCCTAAATATATATAAATGGCTTAGTAAAATTGGCACTGTTTCTTGCAATTGAACGATTATTTTTTTGAATTCAAATATTACCCCTAATTCCCTTTTCCTAAAATCGTTTACTGGCCACAATTCCACCAATACTCCATTTTACCCATCCTAGATCGTTCACTCCCAGAAAGCAAAAACCCACTGGAAGAATATACATAGATAGCAAGAAGACGTTCTCTCTCTACCTTCTAGAGGGACCGACTTTCCCTCGTGTGTGTATTTGTGTGTGTGTGTATATATATATATATTAATTTCATGTTTATGGTCTGGATTTCTGATTAAATAAATTATTGTCACACGCTGAATATTTGAATATATAAGATTGTGGTTAAGTTTGGAATATACTTGCACTTAAATTAGAAAATGATGGCATCGGGAGGGAAGTTGTGAAGCTAGCCAATGGTCGGTATGATTAATTTGTGTGTCTAGAGTGCATCATCGACGCAGTTTGAGTTGCCAGAAACTGTCACATTACTTCAAAATATTTTACATTGCATGGATGCTTACTAATTTTCCTAATCAATTGACTTTACGATTTATTCATTTTTCTTTGAACTTGTGATTATTAGTTAAAGTAAATTTCTTATTATGAGGTCATATTATGATAATTTGAAGAGACTAAAACAAAAAATATTGGGGCGTTATTATTATTATTATTGCAATAATTTTTCTTATTAAACAATTTCTCTTCGCATGTTATTATTAAGTTAAATTTTTAGTTCAAAAAATTCAACCAAACTGGTCCAATCAATCTATCATCAGATGTTGGACGCTAAATCTCAGCTGTTAATAAGGCATAAACCTTCCGAGTCCGACTGTAGAAATTCACCATATCTGTTACAGTTTTTTGTAGCGCACTTTAGTAATTTCATTCTCATTTTAAATAAAAACTGGTTAAATTAATAGCATCTAAATATTTTATATGACTAACATTTACTGCACGGGTCTATACTATTTCATCACAATTATTTTTTCTCTTATTTCTAATAATGAGTTTGTAAGGGCATCTTAAGGTGGATTGTGACGTGAAAAAGAGAGATAGAGAGAAGATGGTCATTTTAAGTAAATAGAAATAAAATGAGATATAGGAAAAAAATGAGAAAAATTAAAAATAGGAGAGAGATAGAGAAAAATTTAAAAATAATGATAAAATAATAGTGGAAAAAGTGAATGTGAAGGTGTATTTGTAGACCTTGCAAGGGACTCGAGGGACTAAAAGTGAGGAAAAATTATGTAAATAAGAGAAAAATAATTAAAAGAAAATGAAAATAGATAAAATTATGAAAAATTTTAGGGAGACATGAAAATTAGACATTATTAGGTGACATTCTTATGTGACACGCTTGTATTAGATGATAAAAAATAGTCATGTAATCATCACCCAATAAATGTGTGTCACATGAGAATATCACTTAATAATATCTCATTTTCATGTCCCCCTTAAAATTGCTCTAAAATTATTGGACGCACTGTTGTTTTTTGTGTCTCCGTCTCTAAATGTACTAAGTCTATCTTTTAGAGCATTTCTAATACAAACGAGCAATTAGTATTGGGTCCAATTCTGTAGGCCCATGACAAAATCCATTTTCAAGTGTATAAATTCAAAGAACATAAATAACACCATGCTTGCTGCTGCTCCTGAGAGTCTACGCTTTGGGGGAGCGACCTCAAATTTCAAGATCACATTAGCCACAATAAGTAAATAGACAGACCGATGAGGATAAAATAGAGAAATCACACAGAGTACTCTAAATACCGATCTGCCCCACTAAAATTAGGGCTAATCAGCTCAGATGGAAAGAATCAATGAGGGTAGAGGGAGATTTGGGATTTTCCATTAGAGGGTTGTTGCCTCTTCCTTTACTCAATGATTTCTTCTGTAAAACAACCCTTTTCTCTTGTTTGTTTCCTGCAACAGATAGATAGGCATAGGCTGATATATGCAGAGTCTCCAACACTGGATCTTTTCTTGGATCTTTATCATCATCATCATCATCATCATATCAACCACCTTCTTCTGCAACTTCATTCCCTGCAAACAATATCCGTGGACGATCCGTTGATATGTAGCGTTTCTCAAACAAGAATCAGAGGCTGTGATGATATTTTTCCTTTATTTTTCCTCTGAGCTGGTTAATCGGGTAAAGGGGAAACGATCCGTACCTTGGCGGGGCAACCCGGATGGCATGTGGATCGGAGTTCTTCCTCCTTTATTCCATGTGCAGCCGGTGATTTTTGCAGCCATGGCGTGATTGTTCTCTTTCCTGACTCGAGACAGATCTGAGCCTCTCTTTCTCTTTAAAAACTAGTCTATCTCTCATGTGACGGAAACAATGACAGAAGAAATAACGGTGGGGTAATAAATAATTCAAATAATCAGAGATAATTATCTCATCGTCATGTAATAATTTTAATTAATTAAATATATTTGTACTATATAATAAATTTGTATATTTAAAGTCAATTATATTTTCACTATATTATTTTTTATAGACTTTATGTTGAATTCGCTAAATCTTTATATTAACTGTGTTATACTTATACATTTACAAAGTGAATTAGTTATTATTTATTATATAAAAAGATATTTATTTTCATATAAAAAAATTTTCTACATATTTCTCTCACTTTAATCAGCTACAGTGCTAGACGAAGAATAGTAATTTTCTAATGTTGATTCAAGTCTATCGTGAACACAAAAACATAGACTGTGCTCAGCAATATAAGGTGTAAGACTCCAATTGATTCAAAAAATAATGTACCGGTCATTATTCATATATTATCTTGAGTTACATATTTCTCACAAAAATAAAATAAAAAATAATGTGTAGAAAAATTCTATCATTTTACAACATTAAAGAGATTTCGGCCAAGAAAACTTCAGACGTGTGCTCTTCCGATCTCTCAAACACATATCATTCTATAATTGTTTCTTGATCCCATCTCGATCAAAAGTTTGGCACTTCTACAGTGGAACTTGATGGTTCTAAAAAAGAAAAAAAAGATAATATACAAAGTTTGGTGGTTCAACCTATGCTGTTATTATATTTTTTAAACTTATATCAACATATTATTCCCATTGGGCAATTTGAATTATACTTTTAAGTGGTGCTGCTATGTATTTCTTGTTGCTATAAATGTCATATATCATTTAATTATCGTTTTCAAGAAAGATATTTCATTATTAATATTTAATAAAGTAATTATATTGCCACTATAATTATTATTTATTTTAATCGTAGGGTAAATGCGAGTAGTGGGTTTTTTTTTTTTGGGTAGTAGTGGGTAACCACTACTAACCAAATTAAAAAAATTTAAAAATGAAAAAAATAATAATATAATTGAATTAGCATTTAAAAGTGGAATAATGGGCGTTTACAATTTATGCGGACATATATATAAATGAAAACTCACGAGCCGAGAAAGGAAATGTTTTGAAAGTTAAAAATTCAAACACACAATACATTTAAATCTGCTTATAGGTAGTAGGACAATGCATTTAAATTTGGTTGTAGTTAGCAGAAATACGTGGGAAGGAAAGAAAGAATAACTGGGGGAAATTAAAATTCACATGGAAAATAAAAAAATTCTTAAATAGAAACTATGTGAAACACAAAGTAAATAAAATATCTACAATTGTTGGATAAATAAAAAAAGCGAGTAGGTAAGAAGGAATAATGTGGAGGAATATTAAAAGTCACATGGACAATAAAAAATATTTTTAAATAGAAAATATGAGAAAAAACAAAATAAATAAAATATCTACAATTGTTTTTTTATTTTTTTTGAGTAAACAAATATCTATAATTGTTGGATAAACATAAAAAATTGGTTCGATAAATGTGAAAAATGGGTGGTCATAACTACTATTTAAATTAAAAATTTTTAAAATAAAAAAAAATACATAAGAGATTCCAGTATCTTTTTAGGCAGGAAAAATATATTGAAATCACTCATCATTTTTTTATATATTAGTGTTTCACCCGTGCATTGTACGAGCATATTTCATTGATAAAAAATAAAATATATTGGAACCGGGGAACATCAATAATGATGATGATATTGCAAACACAGTAAATAGTTAAAATCATTTTTTTAATCATGTATGTTACAAATTTTGGAAAACATTGTTGCATGTGTACAACATTTGTGGTTTCGTTCATGTACATGACCAAGGCCTAAATACAGACATTTGAATAGTAAAATGTGCACGTAATTAAAAATGTACAATGACAATAATCTAATAAAATTAGAATTTGTAATCCAATTCAAGTAACGAAAAAATTTGGAAAACTTCTTCGAACTCAACACATTAACGTGTTATTTTAGAAAAATCAACCTCTTGCAGCTTTTAAAATTGCAACTTACACTGTTTATGAGAGATAATAAATGATGAAGCATATTAGACTAACATTCATATATGCATACAAATCCATATATGATATATTTCACAAAAATTAGGACCAAACCACATGATTACATAAATATATTAAATTCAACGAAAATATGTAATAGAAATTATAATTCTTTCTTTAAGAGTGTCTGCCTATCTCTTTAGACGGATAATTTTCTCCCCAACAGCATCCAATATAATAGCACTTCAAATTATCAAGAAGATCGGAACATTGTTAATTTCCCATTGGCATATGGCATGGCATATTATATATGAGGAAGGTGAATGCAATTCTATGCTAGAAAGCATACATATGTAAGAGCAAACCCTTAACTAATCCAATCAAAATTTATCCTCACAAAAGAATCTAACAATAGCCATTAGCTAGTACGGGACGAACTTAACAGTGAAGACTCAAATTTTAAACCTGAAAACTCACAAACAATTTAGAGGAAGATCACTGGCAGAACTAATAATCAAGAAAATGCAAGCAGTAAACATGATCCTCTCTAGAGGCAGGCCCGAGCAAAGAATTTTCCTGCAAGGGCTGAAGAGAAAACCTCCCAAGTCAGACATTTTCTATAGTCTCCGGCCAAAAACTTCCTGTTCCTTAAATGGTTTGGGCAATTAATCACGTACATCTCAGCCACGAACGACGCAAATATTAGCCACCACGTCCATTCGGTCCATCTCTCTCCAGCTGCACAAGTTGCTAGTGATGAGTTATCACCTCCGTTACTCTTATTTTCCCTCTTTTTTCCTTGACGTCTCTATTTCTACTTCATTTGGAATTCTCGAATTCATTGCGTATGTAAGTGGGGTGGTGAGAAGATAATGAGATGTATAGTGGGTTTAATGGGGGAAAGGTTCATTTCCAGAGAGAGAGAGAGAGAGAGAGAGAGAGGAGGAAAAAAAAGGGAGTTGTTTACATCTCTGTCAGCAACGCAGCTTACCATCTACATTTTACCGCTACCTGGAACTCTTACAATCTGGAGATTAAACCCATCCTCTAGGAATAGCCTACATGCCATTCATCAACCCATTCCGTCCTGATGGCAACTCTTAACTCCAAAGACTCATTATAAAACAGGACCGTACATTGAAGAATTATTTAATTGACTGTTAAATAGAAAATAAATCCTAAAACAAAGGGACTCATTTTCTGTGTTTCTAATTCCACAAGCACTACACAGTGACTGGAAACCAGAGAGGCAATAAATTGGAATAAGTTTTTTCAAGAAAGCAAAATCCCATTGGTCAAAAAGAAGAATTAAAGGTTTGGGGGTGACCAACCTTGGCTTCACAAGGACCACCCCACATACACTCTACTGTTCGTCCGTGCAAGTATGCTGAAGAAATATTTCAAGGAAAATTGAGCAATTTTTCCCCAAAAAAACCGGAGAAAGTGGGCAGTGGATGTGGGCTTGTAGATGTAGGACAATGTCCAGGGAAGAAAAAAAAACTGCTGGTAATGTTTCGAAATATTCTTGAAAGTGGCCGTCTTTAAATGCACAAATGGCAGAGTAGTGGACGGTTACAAACAAAACTGTATCAGTTAAAAAATAAATACCGGAAAAAAAATTGCAAGACAAAAAACTGACAAATAAAATAAAATGAAAAAATATATAAAAGCTATAGATTCCCCTATCTTTTTAGGCGGGAAAAAGATAATGGAATCACTGCTACTTTTCTTATATATAGATTGATTCAACAAATTCACTTTGAGATTTATTTATTTTTAACTTTTGTCCCATTTTCCCTTTCGCTCAATTTGGTTTTTGTTGCAAAATTACCCTATATTTATTCCAAGAGATTAACCAGGAAATAATATTTTTAGTGACTTTACTGTTGATCTAAGATCATTTTATTTCCGCAGACTTTTGCTTTTAAGTATCTAATAACACGATCGACACTATAAGCCCTTAACAAAAGGATTAAAATGCTTCAATTAATAGTACATGGATTTGATGTAACTACTGGACGTGATATATGTGTTTGAAGTACAAGGGCATTTGTTTTTTAAAAATGGAGGTTGACAATTTAACAAGGGCTCTCTTTGAAAGTATAACACACAAGATTTTTCTTTTTGAATGGTACAAAGAGATGGTAAAAAAGAGGAATCAAATTTTAAATATAAGGGCATCTTTAATACATCAATTTAGAGAGATTATCTGTGGATGAAAGAAATTGAGATACTAAATCAAATAGGGTCCAAATTTATTACTATTTACTTTTAATTATTATTTTTTAAAATCACTCTTCACTCCTTTATTTTAATTTTTTGTTATTTTTGCATTACTTTTTCAACACCATTTCCCCAGCAATGTCTACCTCTAGATAACATCCTCTACATTTTCGACAACTATTTTATCAGTTTTTTTAAAAATTTCTTTCTATTTTTCTCATTTTTTTATTTTCTCATTTTCCCTCATTTTTTCCTATACTTCTTTCCATTCATTTTCTAATTATTATCCACATGGTTGTGTTAAATCAAATTGTTAATGAAATTGTTAGTTAACAACTCAAAAACAAAACCACATTGATGGTGTTAATAAAGTTGTTAAAGGAATCTTTTTATTTTTTAACAACTTATTAACTTTGTTTTTAAAGTTAACAATAATTTTAACAACTAATGTGGCCAATCATATTTCTTTTCTTTATTTTTTATATTGGTGATAGGTTTAATTAATTTAGCTACGACCCACTTTTAATTTAAAGTTGGATTGTAATAGTTAATTTAACACCATCAATCTGTTAAAAATCAATAGCTAAATTTAGCATGCTCACATGACACTTAACAATTACTAAAATCTTACTTTATTGCTTTTGTGGTATATGCTCTTAGACATTCACAATAGACATCAAGACGCTCTAATAGGGTGTGTTTAGATGGATCTTAGTTACAAAAACTATTTACTAAATGCTTATTTTAGGAAGTATATCTTAAATAAGTCCGATTCATCTGCCAGATGTCTGACGTGGTGGCTTTTAGATTGGGACAACCCATGTCCCAATTAAAAGCCGCCACGTCGGACGGCTGACGTGTGATTATTTTCACAAATTTTAATATTTATAGTTATATGTTCTTAATAAAAATAAATTTTCACACACTTCAATAATCTTTTTTTTACAATTTTTACACCATATTTTTCTAAAAATCATCATTTTTTTTTTTTTTTTGACAATCCAAAAATCATCTTTCAAAAATCAAAATTGACATAACCCACCTAAATTGACATAACCCACTACTACTTTCTATGGGTAAATTGGTAACATTAGCCCACTACTATAAATGAACACCTAAATGGAGTTACTAGGGTTGGCAGCTCGGAAGGGAAGAATTGAGGTCAACAGAGAGATTGGGAATTATGTGAGGGTGGTTGCCCCTCTCTGTTACGCCGATGATGTCTCCCCCCAAACAAAAAATCAACCAACAGCCCTTTCGGAAACCAGAGAAACAAGCAGCCACGCAAGATATCTACTGGAAAATGGAAAATGGTAACTGAACCATGCTTAAAATGGTTTGCCAAACACACAGAGAAACAGACATCCCCTGGAAACTGATCGCAGACAGTTCTCTCTCTCTCTCTCTCTCTGTATACATACACATCTGCGAAATTGGTACTGTATCAATCTTGATTGTGTGAAGAGGCTGTGACGATGGTTACGATTCTTCCGAGCTGATGAATCGGGTATTGAGATGGATTGACCCGTATCTTGGCGGGGCAACCCGGACGGTGTGTGATGATTCCTTGGGAATCCTTCGCACGCAACCGGTGAAGTTGCAGCCATGGCGTGGTTATATTCCCCTTGCCTGTCAACACTACAGATCTGAGCCTCAATTTCTGTTTCATTTCTTTAATCTGTTTTGTTTTACTTCTATTATTTTTTCGGGTATTTTTTGTTCCATTTTCAACAAGATGGAAACGATGATTCAGAAATTTAAACAATTGTTAGTTTCACCTGAAAATATCAATTAGATATTTCTCGATTGTAGTTGTCTCGCTTTGAACGAAAATGAAACGGTTTGAAATTGCTAGGAGAGATGTCGTCAATTAATAATTCAGATTTTAGTAAACTTCGTAAGATTTGGAATTCTGAATAGAATGTGTGACACCATTTTAATAGAATTCTATGTTAAGGAGTGTGTTATGGACTTAAATAATCGGATTCTAACGGATGACACACAAAGTTTTTCTAATGATTTTTTTTATTGCATAAATAAATAAATAAATGAATGCACATTCAAAGATAATAAAATTCGGAGTTGTGCTATTTGATGAACAAAGAGGAATACAAAAAATGAAACAAAATTGATACATAACAGTATCTTATTTTTCAACACATCGTATTAGTTTTAAATCAATGGTAATCATATAAATTACATATCTATTTTATCAAATTTTTTGTGTTCTCTTGTGTAAACAGAAATATTCTAAAATTCGTGTTACTCCTGTAGAAACAAATATTTTTAAATTAAATTATTTTACAAGTTGTGTTGCGATTAGTATTATTGTGGTACCTAATTTGACATTAGTCATTTATCTTGCGTCTCATAACTTAATATACTGTTGAGACTAACGGAAAATATTATTTTAGTGATGTTATTGATTTTTCGAACGCTATTTTACTTTATCGAAATGAGTTGGGACTTAAATTTTTTTATTATTTAATAAAGGTTATTAATTTATTTGAGATATATATATATATATTTTTGTAATATAGTTTTTGAGAATTGAGTGACAAAGAAAAAAGCACTACTTTTTCTTAGTTTGGATTTTGTTGAAAATTTTGAAATTTTTTGAATACATCACAGTAATCTCTAGTTTCAGCCTTCGATATTAATTTTGCATAGGTTGAATACGGAATTATTTTTAAGAAAAGAAAAATAGAGTAAAAATGAAGAAAATAACATTGTGTTATGGTCAATTTGAATTTTAATCGATACATATATGATTTGTTCTATAACTGTGTTACTGTGATGTGATTTGTGAGTGTTTCTATGGCGCATGAAATTCAAATTTTCTAAGAAAACATCACATCATATCACTCAATGTTGTGCAGTCACGTGGCAATTTGAGCTCCGTAAAAAGTGATATGATATTTTCATAGTCGGACCGGCATGAAACTTGTAAACTTATAACTACTTAGTATGCACCGCACCAGGGTAGTTTTTCTATATCCTTTCCAAATGGAAGTATTCTTTCCAAAAAGGCTTAAGGCTCTCAATGTGCAAAATAACCTAAAAGGATTAAAAAAGAAGAGGATTGGTTGCTGGTATATAGCCCTAAAGTTCATCATAATAGTATAACATCACAAAGCTCCATAAAGCACCGAGTTTTGAAGAGTCGAGTACTGTTCCTCCTTTACTATATTATATCATATATTAGTAGACTGTAATGAACAAAATTTTTTTACATACTATCGAAGTTTCATTATGAAAACTAATTAAGTACAAGAAAAGTGGAGAAAATTAACTATTTAAGTTATGGTGGTATAATTTTGATCACCCGCCAGACGCATACTTGGCGGGTGATAATTGAATAGTTCAGGTGTGGGGCATTCTATGTGAGTTGTCCACACCTGAATTATTTAATCATCACCCGTCATGTGTGTTTCTGTTCCGCCATATGTATGGTGAGTGAACATTACTGTATAATGGTAATCAATGTTACTATTCCCATTCAAAAAGTCTAGGAGCTTTTTTTTTTTGGGGGAGGGGGGGCACCATTGAGCCTCTTTGTTTTACATTGTAAAACGCTGCAAACTATTCCTGTTAAATAGAATCTTAGACACGAGTACTCGAGAACTGTCTCTATTCATACAACACACAGTATCACAGTTTTTTGAGCTCCTTTTCATGGTTAACAATCTTTTCTGAACAGATAATATTCTCTCTGAATTCCCCAATTGCTTCAAACGGATAGCTACACACTCTAGTACTTCTCCAGAATGCAAAATATATTCCACTTGCTTATACGCCCTTGAAAATATCTAATTTGAACTTTTGTGAGGAGTTGAGATAAACAAATATAGGATACACAGGTTGCCAATCGAACTTGAACTGAGGCTTGCTTTTGAAGCCATAGTCCATGGAATCCTGCCAATATAGCAAATTAGCATTGCAAATAAGTTAGAGATTCAAAGGAAAACAATGGATTAGTTGCAGCTGGTAAATAAATTTTCTAACCAGATTAAGAACCAAGCATTCCAGTATAGGTGTAGTGTAGAGGATGATCTCGAATACTCCACCATCAATAACATCAATCCCACTCCCATGGAGCTCTAAATGAGCAAATGAATGAAATGTAGGCAACGAATTGCCACGGAAATAATCCTTCACAGAAGTAAAATGAAAGTCAGAAGATGGAATTCTGTTAAGCCAGAAAAATTAAATAATATGAATTTAGGATTTATGAGAAACTTACTGGGAGAATTTATCCGTGTAATGTAAGAGATTTAGCACTGGCAATTTCATGAATCAAACTAGCGAATATCAACTTCTGGCTTTGGCTTGGACATGAGAAAGAAATAGTACATTTAACAACGAAGTATCAATAATTGTTTTTTCAATCCCATAACAACGGTTTAATTCCAATTTCTTTAAACAAGGTACTGAAATATTAAGAACATGAGCATTAGAAAACCTTGTAAAATGCATGTGCAGATCCTCAAGCACAGGACAACCAGCAAAAGCAATGACGTCAAAATATTCCTCACAGACCAATTTTGTTGCCATGAGATGAAGAACCTTGAGATTGGGTAGATCAACAAGCTTAGGAACCTTAAATCTCAAATTGCCCATCTAGTTTCAATGTGACGAGCTTTTTGCACTGAAATATCTGGCTTGGAACGAGTGTCTGCATTCCTCTAATAAGAATACTACTGAGTATCTACATACAATTCGGTGCGTGTATTAAATGCTGTTTATAGAAGCTCTGTTTCATTCTCTACATTCTCTCTTACATCCTGCAAAAGAAATCTCTATTATGTTTCATATATGTACTTTCCTTCTATGCTGATTCTTGTCGAATTCTTTGCGTGCAACCGGTTAGGTAGACTTATGAATTTTATACAGCATGTCGGATTTTAACAAATTTCATTATACACCAGTAGCTATATAATTGAGAACTTTGAGGACAGATATTTATCCAATAATCTCTCACAATGTGTCCGATCTCAGGCGGGATCAGAAGTATAGTGAGAGAATGGGACTGGGAGTTGTTTAACACTTTAACTATCACCCATAATCTACAAACACTACATAACCAAGCACAATAAATAGATTTGCTAAAAAGTTTCTCAAATATGAAGATCACAATTTGCCAGGTTCATCAAAAGGATATAAGTAAAGCACTCTTGTTTCTTGTCCTTGCAATTCAAAATATGATGTAAATATCTTCAGATAATAAGATTCCTACGGGTCAATACACGAGAACTATTTATTACCTATACAAACATTTAGTTCTTGAACTCCGTGGTAAGGCTAACAACTTATTTTGAACCGATAATATATTCTCTAATTTCCATTGCATGGAAATATTGATATTCTTTAGTGCTTTTCCATATAGTAAAATATATTCCACTAGCTTAAAATCAATCTCACGGTCATAGTAAGATTTAATTTCAAGTTTGGTGAGGTGTTGAGAGAAACAAATAGGAGGATTCCCCTGTAGTCTATCGAACTGAGGTTGCTCGCGTCACGGTGTATATATGCCTGTCAAGAAAGAAATGGGCTTTGTAAATAACAAATAACTTAATTAAGAGATTCAAAAGGAAAAAGAAAAAGGAAAACACGATTTGTCCAACCAGATCAAGAACAAGGCATTCAAGTGTAGGTGCAGCGTCGAGGATGAAGATGAATAATCCAACATCAGTCAAATTAATCAGACCAAGACCTAAATGAGTTAACGATTCAAATACGGGCAATGACCAACCACGAAACCAAAAATCCTTCATAAGAAAAAGAAAAATATTAAAATGGAATTCTATTAAGTCAAACAAATAACACCAGCATGATTTTATAGGATTTATGAGAAATTTACCTTGATAAAAACTCCTCCTAACATAAGAGATTTAGCACTCGTTATTCCATCAATCAAACTAGAGAATAGTAATGAAAGCTTTTTGCTTCGTCTTGCAAGTTCACGAAACCCAATCATTACCCGTGCTTCAACAAGAGAATTGAGGTTCTTCACTAAGATCTCTTCGTCTATACAGTTAACATAATCCAAATACTGAAGATTTGGAGTATCAATAATAATTTTGTCCATCAGATAACAGAAGACCAATTTCAACTTTCTTAGAGAAGGTATTGAAATATTAAGAACATGTGCTTCAGATGATATGCGATCATCTATGTGCAACTCCTCAAGCATAGGACAACCAGCAAAACTATTTCCAACAAAATTTTGGACACTGACCAAACTTATATTATCGAGATGAAGAACTTTAAGGTTGGGTAAATTAACAGGGTTTGGAACCTTGATATCATCAAGTGGTGACGCGTCTATTATTAACTTGACAAGGGTTTTGCACTGAAATATTTCGCTCGGAAGCTGAACTCTACACTTTGCTCTCGTATAAATTATGCTGGATCTTCTGAACGTTGCACCTAATTGCTGCAGATATCCATGAAGGAATTTTAGCTTTATCAACTCCCGAAAGAAACTGATGAATCTATCTTCCCCGGTATCAACGGTTGAAACGGAGGAGTCCGGTTCATGGTGGACCAGATCAATATTAGCAACGGAAGCAAGATGTCTTTGTACCTTTTAGAGAGGATAGAAGTTTTTGCAGACTCCTTTATGGAAAGGAATGATAGTATATGACAAATGATATCATCTGGTAATGAACTTAGCATATCGTCTTCCCCAACTGATCTGTATTTCTGAACTTCCATGATTGTATCTCTCTTTCACCGTTTCTGAATTGGCGGCGGTGGCGGCAGCGTCAGACGACTTCGATCGCTTTCTGACTCGGTTAGGGTGAATTTAATTCTAAAACTTTGGGTCTCTATCCAAGGCCTTTATGTGTCAGGAAAATAAATTAGGCCCAACTGAAAATAATCTTTTCATGACCAAAGATATATAAATATAAAATAAAATAAAATAATGAAACAATTAAAATTTGAAAACTTTTCAAAATTTGGGGTAATTAGAGTAAAAGGTCCCTATGTTTAGATATTATTGTGCAAATGGTTCATACCTTTGATTTTTTGACAATTTTGTCCTTACTTTCATATTTTTTTTTGCACAATCCATCCTGCATATGACTTTGTCTCTAATTCCTCCATTTTCAAAAGGGCATTTTTGTCCATCCATAGTAAAAGATTTATATAAAAATCAAACAAGGTTCTAAAATTAATTAGCAATATTGAAAAAATAGTTATTTTTAATATTTTCGATAATGCAAATTATTTTAATTGATTTTCAACAATATTTATTATTTTAGGAATTCATTTGTAATTTTTTTATAATTTTAAACTATGTTTGGACAAAAACGCCCTTTTATAAATGGAGAATATTAAAGACAAATTGATATAAAGATGAATTGTGTATAAAAAAAATATGAAGATGGGGGATGAGATTGCCAAAAAATCAAAGGTAGGAATTATTTCTATAATCACGTTTAAAGGTAAGAGCCTTTTGGGCCAATCACCCAAATTGAAAGGGATATGTTTGCACCTTAACGAATTTCCCATATACAATTTGATTCCAAGGAGACATGGGTCGTAGCGTCCCGTGACAATAGGGGATTGGCTCTTGAGAGTCAAAAAGACCCACAATAATAACTGCATGATAGAACCAGGGTATGTTATCATTTTTTTTTTGACAACTTGTGCTCACGAAGCATTTTTTTTTTTTATTACTTGTGCTCACATCACAGGGCATTTTAATGAGGCATGTTCCTTACAATTTACGCCCAGAAAACTGCGCCCTAAGTGCGCAGACCTTGAACTTCAAACTCAAGTGCATCTCCCATTTTGCCCTTTTTTCCTCTTTTTTGATGTATGAAAGAAATCACTGTACAACATCTTGAAGTGCAAGATTTTTAGCAATTGGCAAGTATTCACTTGAGGAGTTGTTGCTCAACCATGTTGCTACAGTTGGACAATTTCATTGCTGACTAAATCCACTGTGCTTTCTCGCTTTCTTCTCACTTCTTGTCATTGCAGAGAATATATTCTCTGATCAAGCACACCTTGGTCAATCATTCACAAGTTGAAAGTTTTTTCTCCCAGATTCCCGGTTTTATTTGAATCAGATTCCACCCACTTTCAATGCAATTCAATATAAAAATCGGATGGCTTTTCCTCAACATGACTACTGATCCTGCTTCTCTTGCAAACGGCAAACTTTCTCCTCCCTGAGTCCCCAACATTCATGCTCAACCAGCCACTTCCATCTTGGCTGGAAATTGTGGACTTAAGCTTCGATTTCCCAGAGATCGGACTCGTGTCCATGTTTCTATCTTTGCACTTGACAAGAGAAGGTTCAGAATTGAAACACCATGTGTTAATGTTGATCTGGCTCAGTGCAAAATCCATGTGGAGTCTCGACTTTTTAAGCATTTTTGCGCCAAATTCCCGCATTGCAAAGAAAATTCTTCTCCATGAGGGATTGCAAGGGCTCACTTCAAAGCGGCCATTGACATTATTCTAAATCCATTGGAATATGGTACACGACGCTCTTCCGATCTCCTCAAACCACCAACAGCAATTGATCATGATCCAAAGCTGTAACTTCTTTGAGGATGAACATTTTGCCTGCATCCCCTACCCGAATCCTTGTGGATATTGCTCAGGAGTTACACCTTATCTCCAATCAAAACCCCTTTCTCCCGCGGAAATTCTTGGGACGTCAATTGGTGCTGGAACATTTGAAGTGACACGATCACCTTCACCTGGCGAGATTCTCAGCTTATCTGGCAGCCAAAGCATATGACAGCATTGATCATCGAAACCCAGAAGCCGGACATAGTAGTGAGGCCTGATTTGGAGGTCGTTGGAAGGTTTGGCTTTGATGAATGTGATCTGAATCCTTCATCACTTGATTGGTCTTTGAAGGACTTTTTTGGGGTTTCAACCAAATTTTTCTCCGGGTTTTGTTTGTTGGTGATTGTTGTTGGACCTCTTAAGCGGTGTCTCTTTTCCTTTTCATATGTTGCTCAGTTTTTGGGCTTTCCCCGTTTGTTGTCTGTTTTGGCCTTTGGGCCTGGATCTGTGTTGATATTTAGTCTGAAGATCTGAATCTTGTAATCCCGTGTATTTTAATAAAATGCTATTGTATACCCAAAAAAAAAATAGTTGCTAAGAGCTTTTTTTGCCATTTTTCTTTTTTGAACGGCTCCAAAAGCATATTCACGAATGCTTGCTTCTTTGCAACTCTTTGTTTCCTTCTCTTGGTAAGTATGCTATTAACTAAGAAATTCAACATACAATCTGGTGCATATATTAGAGCATTCCCAAAGTTGGGGCTAAAAAGTTGAGGAAGGAAAAAAAAACTTAAAGTAGAAAAAATTGCGAAGAAAAAACTCATTTCCAAATAATATATAGAGACAGTTATGGTTTTCGGTTTTTGGGTTTTTTCTACCATGCATCATAATATGTTTATATTCAAGGATAACTCATGCCTACTATTTATGTGAGGATGTTGATGGCTGTTGTGGATTTAACTTCACTATTTATATTTTTTAAATGACTTTAGAATTGTACATATACGTGAAACTATAAATTGAAATCTCATTTGTTTTGCTGCAAATAGTCAATAGATTTTGCTCCTATTTAATTTTTCATTTGTCATAAAAATCAAAATTTTCACATCATATTTAATCATCATTTGGCTATAAAATTAAAAATGGATATGTGACGGAATATTATTGGTTTGTATAACATTTGTGAGGCCAAGAATTGAAGGTGGAATTCTCTAAATTTGAGGCCAATTTTGGCCCCTCAAATGGGTTTTTTCCTCCTCCAAATGACTTTTTTCCCCGTTAAATGTGAACATTATTTGGTTTTGTTGGGGTTTTTTTCCCAACATTGAAAATGCTCTTATAATGGTGGTTATAGAAGCTTTTTT
Organism: Nyctanthes arbor-tristis; assembly: GCA_963692815.1. Taxonomy (NCBI): domain Eukaryota; kingdom Viridiplantae; phylum Streptophyta; class Magnoliopsida; order Lamiales; family Oleaceae; genus Nyctanthes; species Nyctanthes arbor-tristis. The sequence continues at coordinate 50,061 of CAVNYN010219289.1, forward strand.
TATTCTCTACTAGAACATCCTCGTACAGTAGCTTGCGTTCCAAGTCATCTCGTGAAGCAAAACTATGGGGAGCCTCTTATTCTGCAGATTCTGCATCTGATGATGATTATGAAACTGTTTTTGTTGGGAGTTCAAGAGAGAGATATCTGATTAGTTCCAAGTACTTGAATCCTCTTCTCAGGGCTCTCATCGAAAGATCATCATCAAAGCATCATCACCAGAATAATATCAATAATAATAGCCGCCTTCCAGCTGATGATGATCATGGGAACGGTTTTCTGTCTGTCAAATGTGAGGTAGTGTTTTTTGATCATCTTCTTTGGATGCTTGATAATGCTGAGCCTAATCTCACTTCTGATTCTATGGAGGAGTTGGCCGAGCTCTATGTCTTCTGAACCCTAATAATTTCTTCGTACCATTTTCGGGTTTCGGAAGATCACATGTGATCAAAAGATTAGGACAACAGATCTCGACTCTTGTTATTAATGAGCATTTTTTGGAGAAGCCATTTCAAGATATTAATGTTGGAGTAATTAATTAATGACCATGATTGGAAATGTGTAATTTTCAGAAGATTTTTGGTGATCACATTATATTAGAAAGTAGTTTCTTTAGATATTAGTAAGTAGTTTCTTTAGTTTCTTCTTTGATTCGTTTGTATTCAAGAATTATTATTAACCGATGGATCATTAAGTAATAAGTTCCATTTATTGGATTTTTTTATACTCTTATTGATATTGTCTCTTTCATCCTACAATAGAAATCTCTATGATGTGCACGTGTGCACATGTTTCAAATTTACTCTCTTGTATATCATATACGTACTTTTCCTTGTGCGATGATTGTTCTCGAATTTTGCGCAACTGGTGCTTCTTATGAATTTTATAGAGATACACTAATACACTATGTTTGACAGCCATTTTTAATTGAAGTAAATTTTAAATGGATTTAAAATTCAAATTTTATATAGGTGTCGTTACGTAATGATATCATGTGGATGTAATGATTAAAATGATGTAAAAAATTACATTATATCAAATGTGTAGCTTGATGGTGTTATGCCATGTGGCAAAAATTTGAAATTTAAATTAATTGATAAATAATAGTGGGTTTCAATAGACAGAATTTATGGACTTCGGTAATCGGTAGATGCTAATGAATTTAATTCAATTTTTAATGAACATTTTTCGTTTTACCTCAAAAAAAAAAATAAAGAAATAGGTTAAGACACATTTGGAGTTTAGAGAAGACAGCATGTGTCTCAACTGAAGAAGACAAGCTATATAATTGAGAACTTTAAAGCGAGGCATTTACCATTTTAGCTCTCAACTTTGGTCTACACAAACTACATAACTAAGCACAACAAATAGACTTGCCAAAAAGATCTCTCAAATATGAAGATCACAATTTACGAGGTTCATCAAAAGGATGTAAGAAAAGCACTATTGTAATTCAAAAAATGATGCAAATTACTTCAAATAATAAAGATTCCTAAGGATCAATACACGGGAAATATTTATCGTCTATACAAACAAAATCTCACAATTTGTTGAACTCCGTGGTAAGGTTAACAACTTATTTTGAACAGATAATATCCACTTTAAGTTCCATTGCATGATAATACTAATAACCATATTCTTTAGTGCTTTTCCATATACTAAAATATATTCTACTAGCTTATAATTAATGTCAATGTCACAGTAATATTTAATTTCAACTTTTGTGAGGTGTTACAAATAGGAGGATTCCTCTTTAGTCCATCATCGAACTGAGGTTGCTTGAGGCCACAATATACACATTGCTGTCAAGAAAAATAACAGAGAGATTCAAAAGGAAAACACGATTTGTCCAACCAGATCAAGAACAAGGCATTCAAGTGTAGGTGCAGCGTTGAGTATGAAGATGAATAATCCAACATTAGTCAAATTAATCTGACCAAGCTCTAAATGAGTTAACCAGTGAAATACAGGCAATGACCAACCACCAAGCCAAAAATACTTTGTAAGAAAAAGAAAAATGTTAAAATGGAATTCTATTAAGTGAAAAAAATAACACCAGCATGATGATTTGACAGGATTTATGAGAAATTTATCTGGATAAAACCACCTCCTAATATAAGAGATTTAGCACTCGTTATTCCATCAATCAAACTAGAGAATAGTAATAACAATTTTTTGTTTGGAGTTGGAGGTGCCCAACCCTTCATTAATTAGTACCTGCTTCAACAAGAGAATTGAGGTTCTTCACTAAGATCTCTTGGCCCATATAGCTGTCATAATTCAAATACTGAAGATTTGGAGTATCAATAATAATTTTGTCCATCCCGAAACAGTGGCACAATTCCAACTTTCTTACAGAAGGTATTGAAATATTGAGAACATGATTTTCAGAAGATGTGCAAAATTGTATGCGCAACTCCTCAAGCATCGGACAGCCAGCAAAAGCATTTCCAACAAAATTTTCGACACTGACCAATATTATATGTAAGGGATGAAGAACTTTAAGGTTGGGTAAACTAACAGGGTTTGGAACCATGTTATAATCACGCGGTGGGTCTAGTTTCAACTTGACAAGCGTTTTGCACTGAAATATTTCGCTTGGAAGCTGAACTCTACCCTTTCCTCTCGTTTGAATGCTGAGTGTCTGAACATTCGCCTAATTGCTGCAGATGTCCATGAAGAAACATCAGCTTTTTTATCAACTGCCGAGAGCTTGAGGCTAAATTTATTTATGTCTAATTCTGATCGAATTAGCATCCTGTTGACAAAACTATGAATCTATGCAAAACTTCTTCCCTGAGGTCATGGTGGACCAGATCAATGGTAGCAACGGACCTAGCAGAGACGGAGCCAGCCTTTACGATTTGGGTATGCACTGATGCACAAATAAACTAAAAGAAGAACTTAAAACCAACTTAAAACGATGAAGCCTACTTAAAAAAAAAAATTGAGTTTCTTTTTATAATTGTACCCTATGTATTTTATATAGTTTTACTTTATTTAGTTTCGTATTTAAAAACATAAAAATTATATCATAGATTATTCTATTTAGCTCAAAAAGACAAAAACAATGACAAAGGGGACAAAGTTTTACCTTATTATCTCTACTGTTGTATTCCCTGTCTCGTGTTGTGAAAATAATGTGAAAGGATAATAAAGTAATTTTGAATCTCTTTTGTCAATATTTTTGTCTTTACACATTTATCCAACTAACTTGATTCATATATCATTACAAAATAATCCAACACAAGATATATACAATTAAACAATAATGTCCCCAATTCGATTTGGCAATTGATTCTTGTAATTTATGGCAGTTTTTACAATTGGAGCCAAACATTGTCTAGTGTGGTTGGAATTTGTTAAAAACAAAAAGGGCCAAAAAGCCCTCACTAAAAAAATATCATTTTCTTCTTTTACCGGCCCTTTTTGGAAGAGTGTTGAAACCTTGTTTTTTTTTTAAAATTATTGACAAGATAAATGTCGTTCATGATTTATCGATTCATTTTATATAATCGTGTACTTTTTTCATAATAATGTTTACTATGTTTTAAGAAAAACTAACTAATCTTTTTATATAGAAACGTCAATGTTAAAATTTATGTCTGACCCAAAAAAAAAAAAAAAAAAGAGGGAAAAAGTCAAAAAACTGTCATTTAATTTATTGGAATGTGTGTCACCGACTCACCAACTCCTCTTTCGTCTTCCCCATCCCTCTGCAGGCTCTGCTAACGAAATACCACCATTGTTCTTGCAGAAAACTTCACGTAAAGCCTTCAATAAAATTAAAAAAAAAAAAAAAAAAAACATATCTGGAGAAGATGGCCCTGTGGCTCCGCCACTTAGAGCATCTTCAATGCTTGAGTGAATTGGGGGGAAGTCTATCCCACATAAGCAAATGTATTTTTTGGCCAAAAATCTCCTCTCCAATGCACACAGAAATAGAACAAGGTGTTGCTGAATTGACTATAAAAAAAGAAGACTGAGTCTTGTAGGACGTCCCATGCTGAAATATAAAGAGAAATTATTTCGTCAGAGAAATTAGTTGGGGTTTGATTGTGGGGTTCATAAAGTGTGCACATCAATTTTCAATGGATAGTGTCAAAAATATTTCGAAAACTAGTTGGACAAATAGAAAATATTGCACGTTGATGTGTGTAGAGATTTATAAATTTGTGATACATGTTCAATTTGTAAATTCTTTGTCTATCGCACAACTAGTTCCTCAGAACTGATTGTGGCTATTATGAAAATTGCCAAATTATGAATGTGTATGTAATTTGCGAGGACCTTGAACCAAAACAGATTAATGTTCTGTGTTTGAGTATTCCATTATTTAGACAGAAATGTGACCTAATTACCACTCAGACAAGCAGGAGAAAAATTGGACTTGGACAACATTAGATGACAAAAACCAGGATCTTTGCTACAACTTCCAGGTTGCCAGCCCAAGTGTAAGTCGTCATAGGTAGTAAACACGGTGTCTAGGTTTAGGTTGAAAGTAAATGCAAGAGTGGTTTCTTATGGGAGGTTTTAATAATCATTTGCATATGTTAAGAAGATAGTTCTTGTCAGTTATTACTTGAAATACATGTATGCCAAAACAATTGTAGGTAGCAAAAATTATGTAAGCATTCTTTGAACCAAAATTGTCGTCAAGGAATCAAAGTCTTTAACAAACCAAAACTAGTTATAAACATGAAACTCAAATAACATGAAGGATCAACATTGAAGAACAAACTCAAAGATCAAACAACATAACGACCAAACTTATTATAGTTTTAATACAAGCTCTAGCTAGAAATTTTGCACTACACAAAGAATATATAACAAAATGGAACTTATCAAACAAAAATTTTCTAGTCGATAGTTTTTTTAATGCTACCAATTATATGATGTGACTCAATAAAAAATTAACATATGACCTCCCAATTAATAACACACTATAATCTTTAAAAAAATAATAATAATAAACTACAAAATAATGAAACTCGTGAAATATTATGCACGCCTACCTTTAACAAATAAATTTTAGGAAATGATTTTGGGCACTAATCATTCTTTCTATGTTAATCAAGTATCCAAAAATGACCATGTCTATGGAATAATAATGTTGTATGTAGGGAAGGTAACATAGCTGGTATGCCTTACCCCGTACGCGCCTTGTTAAGGAAATCCTCGCCCTATACTCAAATTAATCGGGCACTAGGCGGGTACAAGAAAAATACCCATTACCCACTTCGTTAAGAAAATTTAAAAAAAAAAGAAAATAGAAACAACATAAAAAAACCATCCAAATTAGAGGCTAGTGTATATATTAGGTTGTGTTGTCATGATTTTATTTTTTATTGTAAGGAAATTTAAATTTTGACTTAGTATTGGATTAGCTAAAAAAATTAACAAAAAGATCAGTGGCTAAAGTGGGGATGTCTTATTGATTTAAGGCTAGTAACGACCTTTCACTATTTCTTTTATATCAAATTTTTTATTTATAATTCAAAAAAAAATTCTTATCGGATATTGGATTTGGGCCGGGTTGGGGACTGCCACGACCCGTACCCGACCCAATACGTGGGCATTACCAGTCCCATTTGTAGTGTTCATTTGGGTTTGGAATGGCCTTTCCAACTTGTATATTAATGATATGCGAAAGAGGGGGTAAATTCGGAAAATTATAGTTACAATACAAAAGGGAACCTCTAGGGTTAGTAGCTTGGGAGAGGAGATATTGACACCATCGTTCATTCATTCTGCAAATCAATCCCGCCACGTATGCAAGAAACGCACATCTCTCTCTCTCTCTCTCTCTCTCTCTCTCTCTCTCTCTCTCTCTCTCTCTCTCTCTCTCTCTCTCTCTCTCGTCTTTTTCTAGGACGTGTTCAAATAGCACAACTCTTTCTGTATCAATCTCTGGCTGTGACGATGAATTTTGATTCTTCCGAGCCGATTAATCGGGCGTTGAGACGAATTGACCCGTATCTTGGCGGGGCAACCCGGATGGCATTTGAATTTTTATGATCTTCACAGGCAACCGGTGATTTTGCAGCCATGGCGTGGTTTAGTTCTCCTTGTCCGATTGTTAGATGATTGATCGGAGCATCGGTTTCGAATGAATTGCTGGGTTAGTGCGAAAAATAGTGTTGGCAGGAACTTTGAAGGGAAAAATGAGGCTATTAGGGATTGGGGCTTCTTCAGGGTGGTTGCCCTCTCTGTGTAGCCGATGATTTTTTGCTCATTTTGAGCTCGAAAATTAACAACCCTCTCTGAAGCCAAAAAAAAAAAAAAAGGGCAGAACAAATTTGTGAGTGTTGCCTATATCACTCGTGTATATCTTGAATTCTTAATTGTTTATTTTATTTATTTTAAGCTCAGAATTGAACAAGCTCTTTAGTTCTATACGTTGGTGACTGCTATGCAGTCCGTATACTCCTTCTGTCCCCAAATTATAGGCTGTGATGATGCTTCTTTAACTCTTCCAAGCTCTTACATCGGCCTTGGAGATAAATCGACCTGTATCTTGGCGGGGCAATCTGGATGGCACTTTGTTTGGCAACCATTAATGATAAAAATTTTAACATTCATCCGGTATTTTGCAGCCATGGCGGGTTGACTCTCTGGCCGATACATTAACAGATCTGAGCCTATTGTTCTCTTCCTCACTCCACTTTTTTTTCCGTGTTTAAATCAATGTTACAATGAGGAACATGTTGGATACAGAAGACATGATCAATTTCATGTGTATGGTCTAGATTTCTGATTAGATGTATATGTGCAATTGTGCATGCGATTGTTGTCAGGCCCTGAATCTTTGAACAAAACTGTGGTTAAAGTTTGGAATAAATTAGCACTTCAATTAGAATTTTGGTAGGATTGGGAAATGTTATGAAGCTGAAGAGGATGGTAGTTGTGATTAATTTTTGCGTCTATGTTCTGTGAGTTGATATATTGTGTTGCGTTACTTCAAAATATTTTCATGGCATGGGGTTGCATTTTTAATTTCCATGGCTTGGGTGCATTTTAACTTTTATAATTGAAACTACATGAGCCATAAATGCTTCTTAAGGGATGATTTCGTTTTTCTTTGGCTTGTGATGTTCATTAGGGGAGAATTTCTGTCATATTATGATGATTGTAAGTTATCTTTCCAGTCTTGAACCTGACTTTCATATATTCTCCCTTTTTTCTTTCTGGTTACCAAACAGGCAAACGTGGATCTGAATTTTCATTTTGTAACGCAACCCCAACAATGCCTTTAATTTCACAACACACAATGACCTGTGCCCTAAATTTTCTACATTTATGACCGCTGCATATTGGATTTGTTATGCTACCCTTTGCCTTCGGCTTTTCCCATTTCTAGCTGATCCTTAACATCTCTGCCTGATAATTGCAGGCTGCTGCATCTTCACCTTTGGTTACTTGATAGGCCAATCTCATTTCCAGTATTGACTATTCTTGACAACAATGAAACAATTCTTTCTTTCTTGGAGTTTGGACATTAAGCCCTACTCCCAATCCTCTTGACACCCAACACCCCCCCACACCCCCCCCCAAAAAAAAAAGGCAAAAAAGGGGAGCCTTTGTTTGAAGAGATTTTTGATTGTATGGTTATAAATGGAAGGATGTGGATTTGCCCCAATTTTATAGAGCAACGTTGGTCCCTGTTAAGAAACTCGTGTAGTTAAGAAACCCATGTAGTTCTGGAAAGGGGAGAGGTCACTTGTGATTTTTTTTTTGTGTTTTTATAACTAAACAGCCTTCTTAAAGAGCTGTGTTTGCCCCTCCTTAAAAGCGGGATGTGCATTTGGTCCATATAGATGCAATTTGGGTATATGATCTATGGAAAATAAACTTTCTGACTGGCCCAGATTGTGAAACCCAATTGAAACCAACCCAAACTGACTTTCAAGAAAGGGATTTGGAAACTGAGTTGAGTTGAGGCTGGGTTAGGACAAAAAAAGATCCAACCCGATCTATACCCAGTTACCCGGCTGTCTTTTCTGCTTGATGAGTGTTCCTCATTGAAGTTATACTCCAATCTTTCAATCATTCTAGCCAAATCTTTTTTCCTTTACTTGTAGTAAAGACATTAAAATAAAGAAAAATGATATAATAATGAATAAATGAAACTATTCTTACAGATGATTCTCTTGTTTCTGTCCGACTGCCTATTGCAGTTCTGATTAATGTCGTCTGTTGAATGAGGTAAGGAGTTTAACTATTGTGACATCTACACCTTTTAGTACTGGGGTCCAATTACAATTCTGCTGCTCTCGGAAGTCGACAGAGAAATCCCATTAAAAACTGCGGAATTACCTCAGTACCCTTCAACTTCTAAAACCACATGAAGACCCCAACCCGTAAATAGACAGTAAGATGAGGATAGAAAAAGAAGTCAGGGATCACATAAATACCAATCTTCCCCACTGAAATGAGGAGCAATCAGCTCAGATGGAAAGAATGAACGAGGGTAGAGGGAGATTTGGGAGTTTCATTAGGGTTGTTGCCTCTCCCTTTTACTCTATGATTTCACTGAATGGTTATGAGCTGGTGAATTGGGTAAGGGGGAAGCGATCCGTATCTTGGCGGGGCAACCGGGATGCCATGTGGATCGGGTTTCTTTCTGCTTTATTCCACACATGCAGCAGGTGATTTTGCAGCCATGGCGTGATCGTCCTCTTTCCTTATTCGATACAGATCTGAGCCTCACTTTTTAACACATTCCCTTGGAATTTATTTATTTATATTTATTTATGATTTTGATTTTATTTTTTAATTCTTGGCCTTTTTGTTTTCCCCTTGACTCGCCCGGGTTATTTACTTTCAAAAGTGCTCTATATTTTCTATCTTTTAAGGTAAACCAAAACAAAATATCTTTTAACTTCGTTGATCCAATAATGGTTCAATGATCTGGTTTCCCTTTTTTTTTTTTTTTTTTAGAGACTTGATATAATCACATGGTGGACATTGTAGAGTTATTAACAAAAGGAATCAATTAAGAGCATCTCATATGCGTCAACATTGCATAAGCAACAAAAGACATTAACATACACTCAAAATATATCTCTAATGTAAAAATGTTTGATGACGTAAATGTAATTTTTCCGGTTTTTCCACACATAGAGAGAACCGTCTCAATGTGGCACTTACATGGCAAGAAAAAGAGGCTTAACTTGTTCCATCTCATACACACAAAATGAAAGGCCCCACACATGAAATTTGAAACACAACAAAATCAGGTTATATCCCTTCCCACCCACCCCTGGATCCCATATATCCAACCCCCGCCCCCAATTTCAATGTTCATAATAATTTTTTCTTTTCTTTTGCCTTTTTTCTTTTGCTTTATTTTGGGTTCAAGTTTTTTCTATTTTTAGTTTTTCTTCTTTTTGATTTTTCTTTGTAACTTTTTTTGTTGAGTTTACTTGTTTCAACAAAATGAATATATATTTACATTTCTACACTTACATATTTTTGCAGTTATAAAAGATAAACGTTTTTTGTTACTATTCATGGTACTTTTGTTTTATAAAGTTATTTTTGTAATTATATGTACATTATGTCAATTAAATTTCAAATAATATATATAAATTGGTTGCTAATTTACTACTTTTGATTATAATTAAATAATTAGTATCTCAAATTTTCAAATAAATTTGTTTAATTTATATGTAACACTTAGAAATTTACTAAGTGCTTTTCTATAAAGTTATAGCCATTTAGAAATTTTGTATAACTTTCAAAGAGTTATTTATTAAAATAATATTTGAATAATTTCATTTAATAATATAATTATTGGCTAGGATAGTGTAGAAAAAATGTTCACGGCAATGTAGTCATCAGTTAACTATAAATATAAATAGGTTTGGAAAATTTAACAAACTACGCAAGGAATTTGAGAAAGTAAAAGATATAATTTCCTTTCTACAAAATTAAAAGCTGATTGACTAAATTTCATTTTCTTATTTTATAGTCAACCAAAATATAATGCAAACTTATATGCTAATAATGACATCAAAAATTTTAAGTGTTCTTCCTTTCCAACCAAAAAAAATAATAATAATAAGAGTTTTTAAAAAAAGTGTCATGAATGGTAACAAAAAATGTTTGTCTTTTATTACTGTAAAAATGTGTAAATGTAGAAATGTAAATGGGCTGGGAATATAACCCGATTTTGTTGTGTTTCGAATTTAATGCGTGGGGCCTCTCATTTTGTGTGCATGAGATGGAACAAGTTAGGCTAATTTTTCTTGCCATGTAAGTGTCACATTGGGACGGTTCTCTCCATGTGTGGGAGAACCAGATCCTTTTAATAGAAAAATTGGAGAGAACCGTCCTTTTAATAGAAAAATTAGATGTGAATGTGATAACTTATTATTAGATTATTAAAAAAAATGAGAATTGTAATGATTGGATATATCAATTGTAGATTTGTTAGATTACAAAATCAAGTATTTAACGTGTTTACTTCTTATTTGATCATCTTTATCAAAATACATTATACTTTTATCTATCACTTATTTGATTTTGATTTGACAACTACTCATTTATAACTATAAATTCCAAACTTCTATTAATTACACCACTCATTTCACTTCTTTATAATTTCTTTTTATAAATCAACTATTATAAATTGAGCTCCTGTTTGATCTTCTTTATCAAAATACATTATAATCTCACATACAACTGATTTGACAACTACTAATCTATAACCACAAATTTTAAACTTCTATTAAATGTACACCACTCATTTCACCTCTTTATAATTTCTCTTTGTAAATCAACTATTATAAATTGAATCAAACAGGCATTGAATCAAACATGCACTAGTTTACTCATGCATTTTTCTAGTCATTTATGAAAAGACAATCCTCTAACATTTTTATATTGAAAATGCATTAATAACATTGGGAAAAGACATCACTAGTACTCATGTCCTACAAAGATATCTCTCTTTGATTTTTCATACAAATTAAAAAAACTTAATTAATGTTATTGGAAATATATAATTTAAGAAGATATTTCCTAATATACCTTTTAGTTTGCTTAATATTTCACTTTATTTCTTCTTTATTGTTGATTTTCATACACCATAAATAAAGACATATTAGAAAACTAAAAATTTAATTAAGAAAAAGGGAATATTATTTGAGACAAATATAAAAAAAGACATGAAGTATTTTTGTGGGATGGGGGGGGGGGTAATATTCATTACTATCCAGAAGTGACACGAAGCAAAATTAAATTTTTTTAAGCTTAAGTTGTTCCAATAATTTGTATCATGTTGGTGGGTGTGTAACATGATCAATTAACTATAAGAACATGCTTCTAAAAATGTGATTTTAATAAATTAAAATTGAAAGAATTAAATTTTTTATTAATTAATTAATAACCATTTATGTTACTCTTCACCATCTTCATATTTTTAAATTCTTCTCTTCTTCTTGACAATCAAATATCCTTGCACTTCTCTTCATCCACTTCCACCATTCAATTCTTATAATCAGAGTTTATTGTGTACAAATGTTTTTGTAATTAATTAATTAATAAAAGACGTAATTACATTTACTATATTAAAAATGATTTAATGTTAAATGTCTAACGACATAATATTGTCAGACGCTTAAGGAGCCTATGAAGTGGCACTCCACTGGCAGAAATCTGCATTAAATCACTGTTGGAGGCGTCAAAACTGAAGTGGTGGGCTGGGGTACGAGAGTCAACGGCTAAGGGGTAAATTGGGAAAACTAACTCGCCACTATAAATGATGAAGCCCTAAATGGAGTTGCAAGGGTTAGCAGCTGGGAAGGGAAGAATGAGGATAACAAAGAGAGTGGGAATTCTGTGAGGGTGGTTGCCCTTCTCTGTTACGCCCATGA